>PVJO010004526.1:0-108638 GCA_004026905.1 Hystrix cristata | reverse complement strand
TTTAATTCTTCTGGGAAGATACCAAGCAGAGGAATAGCCGGGTCAAATGGAACATCTAGTTGTAGTTTTCTAAGGAATCTCCACACTGATTTCCACAGTGGTTGGACCAGTCTACATTCCCACCAACAGTGAATAGATATTATGTTAAAAAAAAAAAAAGATAGTATTCAAAAGAGAGGAGAACTAGATAGGGAAAAGGGGGATAAAGAAGGAAGGTTAAAAGAAAAGTAAGATGAAAGGAAAAAAAATGGAAAAATGTAAATAAACTTGTTGCAAATAGAGAGGGGTGGGTGAATGGAAGGGAGGGGAGGGGAAGAGGGGGGAAAACCAAGATGTATCATGTACAGGTACAAAATAACCATGTTGATTATGATCATTATGTATACAATGCACCAATACACGTTCTTGGTAAAAATAAAAATTAAAAAAAATGCCCTGGTTGTGGACTGTGATGACAGTAATGAATGTGTTGAGAAGGGGTCAGATATGAAACATCTTTCAGGATTTACTTATCGATACTATTGCAGTGGTGGAGATAACAAAGAATTTAAGGATGATATCGATGCTTTTGCCCTAAAAACATAAAGAATGTACATTTTATGAGCTGGAGAAAAACAACTTGGAAATTTGGAGAATCTCAAGAGTTTGGTCTCAGATACACTAAACTTAAGAAGCCTGTTAAACATCCAAAGGAGATGTAAAGTGGGCAGGTGAATATCTGAGTCTGGAGTTTAAAGGAGCTAGCTATGCTGAAGATACAAATTTGGAGGAAACAGGAAATAGTGAATTTAGAGAGTGACTGTAATAAGAGCAAAGATGAAGTCTAAATGTAAGACTTCAATGCTTAGAGACTGGAAAATTTATGAGAAGTCATCAAATAAGGCTGAGCAAGAGTGACCACGGAAGCAAAAGTACAAGAAAATTGAGAAGGAGATCGTGAAACTAATGTTCCCAAGTCCATACTAAATAAATTTTATGTTTATATGTGATTTTCATATGGATTTTTGCATAAATCAACATAATCCTGTTCCAAGTAGAGATATGGGGGAAGACTTTGGTTTTGACATTGTACACACTCTAGATGAAGGAAGGACCATAACAATACCAATCTGGCTTCCCCTACCCCTTTCCCTGCTTTGATTAAGTCAGGCATGAGGGATGGGAAATCAGTTAAAATACTTGCTAATTTTCAGGCAAAAGTTTAACTACTTAAATTTATTTTTATTATTAATGTATTATCAAACCAATGTAGCCACATTTTAAAACTTCAGGAAACATAGGTAGATAGATAGATAGATAGACAATCTTCCATTTTACTTTTCTCAGCTACTACTAATAATTTTTAGACTAGTTTCTAAAACTTTTTTCCGGGGCTGGGGATTTAGCCCAGTGATTAGAGTGCTTGCCTTGCAAGCACAAGGCCTTGAGTTCGATCCCCAGCACCACAAAAAAAAATAAAAATAAAATAAAATAAAACTTTTTTCCTCATTCATATTTTAGATAATTGTACTCACAGTATAGCAACAGTTGTGAAACTGATTTTTCACTTGCCATTATGTGGCCAGGTTAATAAGTTCTATCTAACGAGACATCTAGATAAGTCAGTTTGAAGGTCTCCAGTAAGACAGTTTCATTTCTATGAAAAGAGAGCTATAAGAAGATAAATGCTCTCATCATCTAGGCTGTTGTGGCCTTTTACCTTCTATGACCCTTCTTCCCTGTCTTGGAAAATAACTGCGGTGTGCAGGCTGTGGACATCATCCTGTGATCTTGAGGTAATGCACCTGGATATGGCAAGACTAAAGGGTGTAGAAAAACACGGATTTTTGATGACATTCTTGAATAGCAAAACTAATTCCAAAAATAATTCACAGCCAAATACTTTATTAGGTGAGAAAAATAAAGTCCTATTTTTCTAAACCACTGATATTTGGGATTTTGACATTCAAAAGTGAAAGCATTCCTAATGGAAGTATACGATATAGTAAATATTTCATTTCTGTCTTTAATAACCATAATTTGAATGGCAATATAGTAATCAATATGCCAAGAGTCACTAGCTAGTCATCCATTCTGGGAATTACATATTTTGTGGAAAATATCTAGCTTTGCTCCTTAAAAAATTGTATTGTTCACAAATAGTAAAGTTAGCATTGTTAAAGTTAATATTTTGGATCATCTTTGAGAATAAAAAGAAAATACTGTAAGAAACTCTCTCCTACCCATTGATAGACAGTTACTAATACCAAATGACCTTGAGAGCTTGTAACAAATTCTGTAATTTCCAACAGAAGTCCACACAGAGAAAAGCCCAAGATGTGTTCTTCATGAGATAAACATATGCTAAGAAGTAGCTTCATCCTGAACTCTATATTTTTCCTGTTTGACGTTATTCTCCAACATTAGAGACAGGAAGGTTAGGTAATTGGTTTCCTTGCCCCGTAAAGGTTCTCCTGGAGTTGTTATTTATCTACAAATGGAAAGGAAGATGCACTTGCTCAGCATGTGGTTATCAAATCACAAAAAGAGAGTTATTATTCTATACAAATAAATTCTCAGAAAGGAGCACAAGTGTCTACCAAAACAAAAACTTGGAACAATCTCTCTACTTCATGTTTTTTTTCCTTCTCTTTTTAGTTTCTCTTGTCATTGTCTGGTGTACTATTTTCTCAGTCTAGAGACAGGGGAAATTACACCATTTCTGCATTGTCGCAAAGGAGAGCCGTCTCATCCAGGTTTGTTCAAGCGGAAGCAGGGCCCGTAGATGGAGATGGCGACGAAAGATCTTCAACCTCAGCAGGAACATCATTCTATCTACTGGCTAAGGCTGCTCAAAAGGTCACAAACAATCTTAAATCCACTCAGTTCCTGATTACTAAGAGAACTCAAGTGAAGGTGGCTGACCAGCCACTTGAGTTCCAACGAAAGGGGACTGTGAGAGGAGGAGAAACTTAGCCTAGACGACTCCCAAGGCCACCTGAAAAACCTAAGAGCAGTACTGTCACGCTTTTTGAATTGTATCCTCCAAGCAAGACCTAAAATTCTATGATATTTAATTCTAAATACACTCCAAAACTAATTGCTAAATTTTTCATCACAAAATTTACAGGATATATAATTATATATACAGATATCTATCTATCTATCTATCTATCTATCTATCTATGTACACAGACTTTCCCCAATAGACAAAGAGAATCACATTTAATCACATTTAATCACATTTAATCACATTTTGTCTAAGCCAAAAGAGACACAATCACATTTTGTCTAAGCCAAAAGAGACACAATTTCGATTTAAATTGCTTTGCTATAAAAGGTAGACACACACCCTGAATCCACATTGTCCCTTGAACCTGCTCTGGGTCCCACAACAATGCATGTACTTTAATGTACCAGAGCTGATATATAGTTTGTACAGATTTCTAAGTCTCACTCTTTGTGTCCGCTCCAAGCTCAGTCTATAAAGTACATTCACTTACACAACTAATTACTTATATTGGCCTCTGTTTGGGGGGCTGTAGCTCACTTAAGGAATGTACTACCTCTGATGCCTGTGCCTACTATGGTTGCCCTCTAATACGCAGGTGGGGTGTCCTTGTGCTACTGTGAAGAAGAGGGTTTTATAAGCCATCGTGGATTTTAAAGAGACGGAAACCAGGACTGTCACGTACAGCTGAGCAAGGCACATCTTTAACAAAGGTAACGGGCTAAAGGGCTGAATGGGGACTGAAATCCAGCCTGTATTTAGTTCACGGAGCCATGAGCCATAGTGCTGTGCTATTTCCACTGGAAGAAGGGTGCCTTTGTCTAATTCCCACACAGGAGGACATGTGCATCCCTGAGAACAAAGGTCTGACTAACATCTGAATATTCTTCTGTTACCCAACAATGCAAACAATAGTAAAAAATATCTATAGATGCTTCCTGTGAATTCTTATTCAATATTGTGCCCAGAGAATTTGTAAATACTAATTTCAAAAGCAAAAAAAGTTTTAATTCCATTCTTTAGTCTGCTACGTTAACCTATATTTTTGTTGAACTTGATCATGAAAGTTACATTTATACCCTACAATCTCATACCATTCAACAGTAGAGATTAAAATATTGGAATATAAATAAATTAAATAACTTCCAAAATAATTATGATCACTCAAAGTAGAATAAAACCAAGCTCAACTTTGTTTTAAATCAGTTGATGTTAAATACATAAATAAATAAATACATGAATAAATAAATTGATGTTTTTGCCCATTGCATTAAAATATTTTGGCATAATATAGGTGCAGGCCACAGGATACTGAAACCTATTATAGGCATTAATAATTTCTGTATTTAAAATTACTCCTTTTTCTTTTTTTCATAATTTGTGATATCCTTACTTAGTCATGTTCTTAGACACTTCTCAGTAGGAATTATGCCCTTCTAAAACTGCACTTTGAGTGTATAATTTAAAACACTGTTCACATTAAACTTATACCATTTCCTTCAGCAGATTCTGATGATCCAAAAACCGAAATGCTCCAAAATCTGAAAATTTTTGAGCATCAACATCACACTCAAGCAATTTCAGATTCTGGAAGATTTCGGATTTTAGATTTTGGATTTTAGGATGTTCAGTTGCTAAAGTCTATGCAAATGTTCCAAAATCTGGAAAAAAAAATCTAAAATTCACAAGACTTTCATTGCAAGCATTTCAGATAAGGGATCCTCAGTCTACATAAAATCATTGAGAGTATTTTACCTAATTTTATGAGAATCACAAAATTACAGTTTTCCCCAGTCTTTAGAATTTTCCTTTCTTTCTTACATACCAGGCTGTAACCGGCGCCCTCTTATCCCACCTTTAATTCACAAAAACCTGTGCCATAGCAGGCACAGATCAGTGTCTTCTCGTTCATCTCCTTCCCCAACACAAAACGCTAGACTAGCTCATCTCTACTAAATCGCCTTAGAGAGGAGGCTGAGAACAAGGAAAAGGAAGAAGAGAAAAGATAGTCTACAATTTATCAAGTTATGACTATTCACATAATTGTTGTTTTGCTGTTGTTGATCACAAAAAAACCTGCACACATCCATCCCTATACAGAGGAAGACTCAGGGGAAGACTTTCTGAATGATGAAAGAGACCAGCACCTCCTACACAGTCCTTCTGGTCCTGGATTGCATGTTTGTCATTAATGCAGGGCGGGTGATGACACGGTGAACCCCTTTGGGAATCTGTGGAAATTTTTATGTACTATTAAAAAATCCACACACTACCCAAAGGTCTGGGATTATGCCACCAAGCAGCTTCCCGCCTTCCACACCTCAATCCCCACTTTGGATACATAAAACTACTGGTGACTTTAACAAAAATTACCTCTAACTATAAAGTCCTATTGGAATGTTTCATCAAATAAATGCTCAATATTGATGTTCCAAGTGAGTATAATCAAGTCTGTGCCAACAGCCAGTTTTCCTGGTTTCCGTTTTGACCATTTCTCTAAAATAAAAGTTGAAAGACTTTAACTCATTCCAACCAGCACAACTTATACTCAGCAAATTAGATTAATGGAACTCTCTGAATCTGAAGTATCTAAAAAAAATCTGAGGGCATTAAAAAGCCCAGCAGTTCACATCTGTATTTTAAGAAAAATCTACTATTTGATGATATTTACCTTTTCCAAGTAAAACAGACTTACCAAAATGTTAATTAACCTGTTATTTTATTCTTAGTTAGTCATACATAAAATCAAGGAAAATAATGTGGCCAACATCCAGATAGCTATCAGTTTGAATTAAAAGTCATTAACATGTTTCCACATTTGTTTCCAGCTGGACAATGTTACAGGAGAAGTTGACATCAACGCTGATCTCGCAACCTTCCCAGAGGATGTACATGCGCGCTCCAGAGACACACATGCACCGGTGTGGCCGGCATCCAGTTTACCTTTGTGATGATGTTTTTATCGTATTTGTTGTGTATATAAAGAATATACAGAGAATGTTTTTATATGCTTGTAAAATTTACATAAATTCTATCATTCTTTACTGATCATTCTGAAGAAGTCTGCCAGCAGATTTTGTTTCTCCGGTCAATTCTCATTGATGACTATACACCCAAATGTTCCATTTTAGCTATTTAACTGTGGACATCTATCCATTGTTCTAAAAATGGGTGCTTTCCTTCTTTCCTCTCTCCCCTTCCTCCATTCCTTCCCCCCTTTCCCTCATGTTATGATAAACAAAGCAGCCCAGCGAAGAACCCTGAACACCAGAGTTTGCTGAAGTTCACTGTGAGCCTTAAAACCTACAAAAGCAAAGTGTGTATTTTGAGAAATATTTGTCCAGTATTTAATCCAGTTATTTTCATTTTTCCAGGAATATTTAACAAATGATGCTTCTGGTTTTTCTGTTGCAAACTTACTACTGATGAATAGTCCTTCTCTTACTATTATATCTTGAAATTGGCACCTACTCAGTGCGCTAACAGTCACTGTAATATCAAATCAAAGCTGTTTTCAATAATATTAAGAGTGAACACTGCCAGTGATGCAGCCATTTAGCTCAGGTTGCACAGGGAGGGTGAACCAAAGGACAAGCTACAAGAATAAAGGACAAAGAGCATTTTTAATCAAAACATCAGAAATGGCTTATTGACTGTTGACAGAAAAACTATTCAGGTTGAACTCAGAAAAGTGCCCGTTTGCGAGTCAAATAGTGGCAATATATCAAAATGGGAGGCTTGTTATGCTTCCTGGATTTGGCATGGGGTGGAATGGTTCTTGGACACAGCCAAGAACTATTTCTCAGTCCCACAGCCACCAAAACACACGCTGCTCCCGCCAGTTGAGATTTAGATGTATTGTTGGGTGCCGAAGGATGTCTTTCACACCGTATCTCTCAAATGCTTCACACATTTCTCATTCACTAGCCTTTTACCTAATGCTGCCATTCAGGTTGTGCATTTGTGCATTTCTCAAATGACCCCAGCTAGAGGGGTGACCAGGGGCTCATGAGCGGCTTTATGCTCCAGTGTTCACCCAGGGACACTTTTCCTAACTAATCTGCTCAATATGTGTGTCTTTTTCTAACTTTCAAAATAGCACCTTATGGGCTACTTCAACATTTCAAAATTCTGTCTGGGGACGGACAATTGAAACACCAGATGAACGAGGCGGGAAAATAGTGAGCCAGACCTTCACAACACATTCCAGTGGAAACTGTCCTGCTGTACTTGGTTTTCTCCTAACTCAAATCTTTCTACATCAAACATTTCTTTGATGAAGTTGTTGAAGTATTTTCAGCTACAGATTCTGAATGAAGAATATAATTAGGGAAATAAAACTGGGAGTCAGATTGTCTTCTTGGCAACCAAACAGAGATGACGTATTCAAGTTACATAAGGGCATTTGCAATCTATTGATTGAGGTAAAAAAACCTGTGAGGTGTGTTTTGTTTGCTGATCATGTAGGTACCTTCTGTTTGATCCTGTTTTTCATTTTAAAAAGACAGAACCTGTAGCACTAATACACTTCAATCGAAATATGGCAGCAAATAACTCAAATGCATAGCGCAGAGATTTTAAAAGCAATTCAGCATAGTGGCCTCTGACTCAAGCCAGGTGTTCAGTATTCTCTTTTGGTATCAGGATTCAACTCGTGGCAATTAATTTGATGTATTGATTTAATATTCCAGGCAGAGGTCTATTTACACGGCAAGGGCACCATAGGAGATTCTTCTAGGAGAAAAGGAATGTTTGTAAATGAAAATGACATCCTTTGATGAAAAGAAACCTGAGAGTGGCTAGAGTTCACAGAATCGGACTCCAACCACTCCTTACGTCAAGGCTCAATCCTCCAAATTAGAGCTCATCCTGATTCTGTATTCCATTATCATGTATTTTCATTCTGAGGAAGAACAACAGTGTAGAAAAGAAGCCAAATGACAGAGACCCTCTTGTAGGCTGGCCCATTAAGAGGGTTCTTTAAATTCAGCCCAATTACAAAGATCTTTTTCTCAACACTGTACAGTGTATCTAAGCTATCAGCAGTGCTGGAGAAAAGCTCCGTCTCTCTTTTCCAATAGGCAGATGTGCTGTAACAATTGTTTGTTCTGTTCAAACAGGTAATCAAGTACTAAAATGAAATGTAAACTGCAAAAAAAATCAATCATAGTTCAATCAAATAAACACAACCAAATTATTTTCTTTCCTTTTATTTATTTGAAAGAATTTACAGATAATTTATAACCTATCGGGCATCTTGGATAACAAATGGGATATGTGGTGACTCAGACAGTCTCTGCCCTCAAATTTGTGTGGCTTGTTGTGCGGCATGTAGAAACACAAAGGAAAATGTAATACATTTTGAACGGTGTTATCATAAAGGTAAGTGTGACTATTTTCTATTGAGCTGATCAAATCTCTTTTAAAATCACTAATTTTCAGTTTATGTGAGTTTTTTCCATAATCATAGATACACATGTTAACATATTACTAATTGCAAAATAATCCATGCTTGGATATAAGATAATTTGTAATCATTTTTTATACCTCTTTGTTCAGGTTATTTCAAATTTTTTCACTCTTAACATTTATCATAATGCTAAACATCTTTCAAATTTGTCTTAAATCAAATTTCTAGAAGTTAAAAGTTTTGGTCAAGAGGTGAGAACCTTTCTACATTTTTTGGCACATAGTGTAAATTTGCTTTCTCAAGTACAAAAGCATTGTGCCAATCCACATGACCACAAAGAGTCTTTTAAAAGAGACACAAGTACACACATAAATGTTCACACTATCTTTGATACTTTTCAGTTTTTAAGTTTTATGTGTAAATAATCTCTTCTTTCTTGGGAAAAATAAATACATAGTTACAGTACATATCAAGACATAGACATGGCGGGGTACGGTTGCACATGACTACAATCCTGGCTACTCTGCAGACCGAGGAAGAAGGATTACAAATTTAAGGTCACCCTGGGCAATTTAGGGAGATTTTGTCTCAAAACAAAAAATAAAAAAGGCAGGGAAGGTAGCTTATAGCCAGCACCCCAGGTTTCCATTCCTAGAACTGGAAAAGAGAAACAAATGAACCAACCACTAAAAAAAAGATGACTAGTTTTGTCTTAATGTAAAAGACATATATTTTGAAATTTTAAAGCAAAAGAAGGCAAGGCTTTAGGTACTTGTAACCGATGAGTACTATGTGCTTTCCCCGCAACTTCTTACGACAGTCGCTTAAAACCATGACGTTCCAGGATAGCATGGTGACAGACCTCTCTTCTCTCAAGTCTGGTTTGTGCGGCCTGGTTCTGAGTAACGTGAAATGATTCACTGCTTATTCAGACTTTATCAAACATCCGTGTTCATCCTTTGCAACTATAAAATTATGATAACTCACCAAGAATAAACAAAAATGAATGACATACTTGGAAATCAAGAAGTCATCTCTGCAACTTTTATAAAAGCTGGGAATAAAATTCATCAAAACTCTCAAATGATTAGAACATATTATTTTTTGTAAATATTTTGAGCTATTTTTTGTAAGATATAAAACAGTGGGAATATTATTACTTCTACTTTCCTTTGAACTGCTAATAAACAAAAGACAGAATTCTGTTACAGAAGAAAATCCATTGTCCAATTGGAGGCGTAATTCTAGATGAGATTACAAACTACAACGATAAATATTTTACAATTTGTTTCATAAAAAGATACGAACTGGGCATTCAAAGACCTGGTTTTGCTTATTTCCTTAGTAGTTGCAAGACTTGCAATGGTTCTCCTACCTCTATGCCTTGGTTGAGTAAAATGAGTTATGGTCCATAAAAGTGCACCACACATAGTAGGTGTCTTAATATGATTCTTTTCCAGAGTCCAGCTCCTTTGGTTTCTCTCATGGCCACTCTTAATTGAACTATTAAAAGCTTTATTCACAACTTTCTGGCTAATTTTCTACTTTTTATCTATTTTGGAAAATAATCTTATGAGTACACATGAGCACAAATTAACTAGATATATTGGTTATACAGAACACGAATGAACCTCCATTTTATTTGTCAATGGGGCATTTTTTTTTTTCACCACGTCATCCTGAAACATCATGATTTTAGGCAACTGTGACAAAAAGTTGCATAGAGCTAGCAACAACATCAGCAAAACATTTATCATGTTTTCCCACAATAATACATTGTGGCTTTACTGAACTGCTCCTAAAATTTCACATCCATGCCACAGTCATCCAAAGACTTCCAGATGTTTATTACTTTCATTTTATAATTCTCACATGATACAACATAAACTGGGAATTTTAATAGTACTCAACACGAAGGTGTAAACGAAGTGTAACACAAGAGTTAAGAATGTAGATTTAGAATGAGAGTCAGCATCTTCTGTGAAAGTCCAGGGACTAAATGCTTGAGCCACTGCAGGCCAGACCATCTCTGTCAGAAATGCCCGACTCTGGTTGTAGCATGAAACCACCAGAGAAGAATACGCAAAAGTATAAACAAATACAGTCACGCTTTCATTCTATTCTTTTCAACTATTTAACATGGTAACTAATGTTCTTAACTCTTTTGTTCAAAAACAAACAAAAACAGACGGTAAACCGGACAGCACTCGTGGGATAAAAGGTACTGTTCCAGGGTCATACTTTCTGGATTCGAACTCTGGCTTTTCTCCTTGTGGTGTGTGGTCTTGCCACACGAGTCCCTTCTCTGCTCAGGCATCGAAGATGGAATGACAACCTGTACTTCGCTCCCAGGATTCACATGTGGTCTCAGTGAGGCATATGCAAGAGTGTGTGATGTTGTGCGTGGGGAGCTGCCCACAACAGTGTCTCTCTTTCCATCTGCACATCTTTATTTTCACAAGCGTCGTACAGAGTAGAAACACAACATTTTTGAAGCCAGACCCACTTGCTCCCAAATCCTGGTTGCTAATTTGTAGGCTCGGTACAGCTCACTGCAATGTTATATTGGACATTTAATACTACTGGCACTTCAGGATTGTGGAAAAAGTCTGGCAAAAAGCAGATAAATTCCTTCCCTGAATTTACAGCGAACACAAGATATTTAGAAAGTTTCAGTTACTGAAGCTTTTATGTTAGTAACTTTCTCCTGATCTTTACCAAACATGCATAATTATTATGTCTATGTCCTTATATCATTTACAACCTGTGTATGCCTCCATAGGTGTGTATATTTCCTGTTACGCTCTTATTAGAAATGCTATGGAAAATAGTAACTACTTTAGTTGGAAAGAAATGAGTAAAAGAAGGAATTGAAGACAAAAGAGGCTAAGAAGAAAGCATGGAGGGAGATGTTTGTTTGGTTTTCAAGATTAGTGGGAAAACCACATTGAGGTACCCAAAGAGTGATGCTGTTTTTAGAGAGGAAAAGATACTTCCTATATTAGGCCAGAATACAAGGTACAAATTCCAGGTAGTGATGAGAAGGAGGCACCGGATTGATTCAGGCACAAGAATTCCAGTGAGGAATCCAGGTGAAGACCTGGAACCCAGAGATGAAAATAGACCCAAGCCTTGCGGTGGAGTGAAGAGGTCAGGAAGGAGAGTGAAAAATTGTGCATCTCCAGAACTTACACACTGTGGAGCCAATGTGTGCTGGTGGTGTTCTCTACTATTGACAATTTTTGGAGACATTTCAAGATGAATTCTGTTCCTGGAGCGCTGCACAGCTCCTGGAGTTCACATTCAGATGACGGGTGAGTGGTCTCCTATGAACCACACCCACTTGAGGTTTGCCTAACACAGCTGCTCGTCTGGGTACTCCTGAGCGGCCAGCTGCCTTTGCTGCGAGGTGAATTACTGTGTGTGCGTACGTGTGTGTGTGTGTGTTTGTGTGTGTGTGTGAGAGAGAGAGAGAGAGAGACAGAGACAGAGACAGAGACAGAGAGACAGAGACAAAGAATGGTGGTGAAACAGACACTTTGATGCCAAAGGAAGCATGATATGTTAAAAATGTAACAGTCTCTTCATGCCAAAACTTTATCAAGGGGAAGGATTATGCAAGCCACACCTTCTTTTGGGGACCTTGCTCTTGAAAAAGTACCAAGCATGTCTTTGTAATATTTGAGCCCAGAAGACATTCTAGGTAGTCCAGTTATTACTGATCAAAATTAAGTTTTGTAGAATGCAGGATGGAAAATTTTATATAGACACACACATAATTATACCAAATCTCTGCAGACGTCTCATAAAATAACTAAATATAGTAGACACTGCCTTTCCCCAGTGGTATCCTGCCAATAGTGCTGGCAGTTGAAGCACCATTCAATAAAATCTGCATGCCCAACATGAAGGCCGAAAAACATTTTTCTAATTATGCCTTATGAGATAAGCATTTGCTATTTACACCATTTGAATATCCAAAACTACAGGAAACTCCATATGGTCAAGATGAAGTTTATATCACAAGGGTTATTTCAAAATATACACACTGCAGTTTCTGACAACGTGCTCCGCTTACAGTATTATTTTTCACAAGCCTTGAATTTGTAATGAATACCTGTGAATAAACAGACAATAAGACTCACTCCTAAAATCACTGGCATGTGTGTATTATCTGGCCTAGTTCAGCAGTCAAAATATCTTATGAAAGACAATAGCACTCATAAATATTTGAAAGGCATGAATGCATTTTCGTGACACCGTTAGGTCCATATCATGGGTCTAAACATTGTCCAAATCAGCCATATGAATGTGGGAGCCCAAGAAACCAAAAGACCCCCATGGTAGATAAGAAAGGTCTTAGAGGTTGAAGGTCAAGGAATGGTCAAGGCCGTACCAACAAAATACTTCACCTTCTACTGGCTGTAATTTACTGAGACCTTTCCGTAAAGGTTTCATAATATAGAGCAAGTATATTACACACACCACATCCAGGAAGCAAGGAGAAAACTCTTGCTCTTAAAAGCCCTTAGGAGAAAAAACAGATATTAAGAAATACTGGCAACCAGGCCAGTTGCTACATATTCAGGCAGCAACAACTGCTGAACACTTTGACCTTGAATAGCAGAGTCTAGGTGATGAGATAGAAAGATTCTAGGCTGAAAGTCAGCAGACTTGAGTGTTGGTCTCACCAAGCTATTGATAGTCTACATGATCTTTGGTAAATCACTTAACCTCTCTGTGCCCCCATCTCTTTAACTGTAAAAAAATGGACTGGATGTTCATGGATGCTTCTTGCCTTATTCTACAATTCTATGATGTCCACAATGTTCCTTCATTCTAGCATCTAATCCTAGGGACTGAAAATAAAGTGTAAATTCCTCAGGTTAGCATTCGACATTTTCTGTATCATGATTAGGTTCTTTGTTTCCACCTTCGTCTTGTTCTATTGCCAAATCCACATCAATATCCCACTCAGTTCCCCTCTTCTGTTCTTCATCATGGTTAACTCTGTTTTTCTTTTCTCTTTTTCAAGTGAACTATCTTTTACTACAGCCGGCATTCATCAGAGTCACCCCTGTGTTAGAATTCTATAGGAATATTCTCACTTAGCTACGAGCTCCTACCCTTCAGTGGCTAGGCCTTGTGCATGGCGGGGTCCATTTGTACAGTACCAAGCTAGACCTAGCCCAAAATATATTTTTGGCAATGATTGACAATTCTCATCTTCGTAATAGGAAAAAAAAAAAGCAGCTCTATTTCACTTTAATCAATGATGGATTTTATTAAAAATCAAAACAAAATTTAAAAATTTAACGGAAGTCAATTCTTCTCATCCTTGTGGGACTGAATGTTTTCAGAAAAGAGGGAGAAAGAAATTATGTTTCAGATCGTTAGAAATGGCTTTTTCTCTTTAAACTTAGGTTAGCTAGGATTCATAATTTTCTGAGTAAGCACAGCTCAGGTAAGCAGAAAAATCATGACTAGAGGTACCGCTCATAGGCTTTCCAGAAATGTTTAATGAATGATTTTGTCAAGTGTTTCAAAAATCTAATGTCTAGAAAAAGTTTAAACATTTTTCTAAGTTGGAACATATGTACAATGTACTCGCCATTGAAATGTATCGGAATTTGTCTATCTTTAATGGCCAAGAAAAACTGGACCACTGTGAGTTAGGCTACTCTATGTCCTAGGTAGAGAAAATAAAAAGGTTTCATTCTGAAATCACTAAGAGGGAAATCATACCATGCCAATTTATCTTAATAGAAATTTGGGGTCTATCTTTAAAATACACATACTTTCTTCCACAGGGAAGCACCAATCCATAAAAGATACGTTACTAGAGGTCTTAATCTGCCTTTAATTAATTTTTCTGCAAACATGATTTCAAATCATTTCTTTCGCATTGTTCCCATGCCTAACTTAGCAAATTTTTAATCTCAGAAAAGATGTAAAACATTCATATATTTGGAATGAAATTAGGACATAAAATAGAGCTATATCCATTAAAAAGAGAGAAATTATTTCTAAAAGTTTCCCAAATAGAAAGAAATGCTACGTGGTTGTAAGTGGCAAGCCACTTATAAAATGAACAGAAGTTTGAGTTTCATGGTCTCAAATGGTAAAGTAAGAAGTAGAAGATGATGAATCGTAAAAATGGTTCACTCTAGCAGTGTGTTGTAATAAACAGCTGAGACAAATCTTTGCATCAGAAGTAAATTTTGAGATGTCAAATGAAAAGTAATACCGCAGAGTTCATGCCCAAATTAACATTTTAAAATTACACAAATTTAAAATAGAATCTCGGCATGAATACATCAATAAGTAAATAAGCAAATAATTAAAAAGAGAGGGAAAAGCCAGGCAGGGTGATTCACACCCGTAATCCCAACACTCTGGGAGGCTGAGGCAGGAGAGTTGCAAATTCCAGCCCAGCCTGGGCAATTTAGCAAATTAGTGAGACCCTGTCTCAAAATAAAAAAAAATAATGAAAGTGTTAAGAATGGAGCTTGGTGTGAAGGCCCTCAGCTCAATCTCCAGTATGACAGAAAGAGAGAGAGAATGGAGCTTGGCATGGTGGCACATGCCTGTAGTCCTAGATACTCAGGAGGTAGAGGTATGAGGATCACTTGAGTGGGGAGTTTGAGACCAGCTAGGAAACATAATGACAGCAAGATCAAGGAAGGAAGGAAGGAAGAGGGAAGGAGGAAAGAAAGGAAGGAAGGAAGCAAGGGAAAAAACAGGGCAAAAAGGAAGAAAAAGAAGGAAAAGAACACTGCAACAAGGATGTTGGTGCCACCAGCGCCGAAGAAGAATACAAAGGTAAAGAAGAAAGAAGAAAATGAAAGGCAAACATTTAAGTAATACAGGTATCTTAACCACCTTACTGGAATGGTTTTAAGATTATGTGTGTATGCATGTGTGCATGCACATGCGGATGTATGTGTGTGTGTGTGTATGTGTTCTCCAAACTCCCAAAACATAAGATGATTATATCATTTCATCATTCATCAGAGGCTCAACTCAACTCAAGAAGCAGTTAGCAGTCAGGTGTGGTGGGACACTTGCAATCCCAGGGCTGATTTGGGAGGCCATGGCCAGAGGATTGTGTGAGTTCGAGGCCAGCTTGGGATCCATAGTGAGTTCAAGGACTGAACTACAGCCTGAACTACAGAGAGAGACCCTGTCTCAAAAAAAAAAAAAAAAAAAGGCGGAAGAGGAGAAAAAGCAGTTATCTATTCAATGCTGGGGGAAAATCTGACCATATGAGTAAATGACAGATGTTAATTTGCAATAGACTTATTTACTGTGGGATAGTGGTAGATAATTTTGATCACATGCATGTTTAATCTTATGTAGAGACCTTGGTGCAGCATTACTGGATAACGTATGACTATGTTCTAATGTTCTAACTCACTATCGGAGTTGTTGACCTCAAGCCGTAATTATCCTCTCCAGTAGCCATTGGCTGAGTGTTAAGCAATAATTCAGCAAAATCCTCAGGGCTTAAGTGGTAACTGCACCTCCCAAAGTACTCGATATACCCGAAATGCTAATTACTCTTCTTTTATGGTTCTGACCCATTTAATTACGAATAAAAATAAAAGCCACAGAATACTTGTGCCAGAGCTGGAAATACAGTCAGAGATGTAGACATAAACTTTCATTTTGTAAGGTGAGGAAACTGAGGCACAAAGACATTCAGGGCTCTGGTCAAGGTCTATACTTAGTATGGAATTTTGCACATGAGGGGCTCCTTGGTCAATCTCTAGGGACAGGAAATGCACATCCTTCCTCATAGGAGAAGCACTATGCAGAGCATACTTTAATCTTGGAGCAAGCTGGGCCTAGTGATTTTGCTGCTGGTTTTTCAACAAAGGGAAAATTTCAAGGCTTTCGAGGGCTCTCAAACTGCCTAACATTCAAGCTAGAACGTTCCCCTGAACCACTTGTAACAAAGATGAATATTATTTTTCTTAGAGGTGCAATTTATTTAGAGGATGAGTTTGTAATATTTGTCACACTGATGGCCATCTTGCAAGGTTTTGCTGATATCTTTTCAAATCTTTACTATTGTTAGATTGACGATTGGAAATGCCAAACAAAATGATCCTCCGTACACACAGGCATATGCCTTGACCTATTAGTCAACTCTAGTTCAAGTACAAATGCTTACACATTTCACCACCATCTTTTCTCCCAGGAAATTTGAAAATATTTTGGCTATATAATATATTCAGTTTCCACTCTACTGTAGCTATTATATATGCAGAACAAAGGTGTTTACAAATTCTCTCATGATATCTGCAAATAATTAGAGATGAATGTTATCACTATGTACATTTAAAATGTACCATTAAAATAAAATTTTAAGAAATAATTAGAAAAAAATTTTCATGTAATGAACACAGTCCTGTTTGGAAAGTGGACAGATAAGGATTCTGAATAATTCAAGAGACCTTGAGGTTGTAAAAATCTACTCAAGTTGCCTGACCCCACTTGTCTAATAAAAATGGGCTGTTAGTGCTGTTTTTTTCTCATACATAGAAATTTGATAAGGATAAATTGTTTAGTATTCACATTTTTAGAAGTTTCAGAGGGCAGCCAAATTATTTACATTAACTGCAAAATGACATTAAAATTTATTTTCCATTTTTATCCTTTGAACCTCAGAGGACTTGTCAGAATTTAATAAGTTAAAGAGAATTAATAAGAGAGGAGCAGGGAGGATCCATGTTTTTGAAGTCCTGATACTTTTTAAAAATAGGGATAATTATGTAACAAAAATACAAATACAGTAAGAGTGAATAGGAATATTTGTTCAATGTGAGAAAAAAAAAAGCAACAAAACAAAATCAGTAAAAGGCTGCCAAACACAAAAATCACAAAATCCAGAAAAATAACCTACTGGCTTTATTAATCAACTGTCTGATCTACCCATCAATGCAAATTTGTTACTGTTTCAAGCCTTCTTCCTCTTCCTCCCTCACAGACTCAGGAGCAGGGCCGGGAGGACCTAGCCGCCTCCAGACCAGGTCTCAGGCCTCACGGCTTAGCGTCCTCACACCCTGAATCACAAAGTGGGGGGCCTACGTCACTCTGTCCTACACCAAACGACAAGCAACAGCCACATTTGGAGACTACTGCAAACGACAGAAATATTTCCTGTTCAAGCTAATGACAACACATTTGTTATTATCCAATTCCCTATTTTAGATGGACCCCCAAATTCTTTCAGCCACATGCAGGAAAGTGGGGCAGAAAGGAAATCAAATTAGAAGGAGGCACTTCATGAACCTATTGTGCATATATTTTACTTTCGAAAATTTTACCGATTGTGGGACATGCGGAGGCCCCTGGCAGGGGCCAGGGCAACTGAAAGGCTCTAAAGTTTAGGATTTATCAGGGTCCAGATGAATCTGTCTGCAGAAGAACCTATTCCCATCTAAAGAAACAAGGCTGGAGTCACGTACATGGAGCATTTTCTTCTAAACAGATTCATGCTGACAGCACTATGAAGACTCTAGAGAATCAGCAGCTACCGTGCAGGAAGCACATGTTGGGTTGCCAACATGAAGAGAGACAAGCTTATCACCTGTGGACGGAGGGATCAAATGTGCTATCTCAGTCAACTGATGCCTCTTTACACTCCTCCTGTTTCATGGCCAGCCATGAATAACGTTGTCCACGTGAATGAATTTTTCTCAGCTAGGCTGAAAAAAAACCAATGTCACATTTCCCACATCTGTGTAGCCGGTCCTTCCCCTTCGCAGTCTCATTCGTTTGGGAAGTACTGTTGAGATGTTTGACTGCCTGGGTCCCCTGGTGTCAAAACACCTTTCCAATATTCTGTAGACATCCAGTCTTCTCTCTGGGAGAAGAACCGGTTAAGGCAGTTTTAACATGTGTGTTTGTAAGCCATTCTTGAGGTCAAGGAGAAACTAAACTGAAGAAACCGAAGCACTGACTTCTGCCCATGATGCCCAGCCCAGGAAGCCAGGTGGAGATGCAGCCCCCGTGAGACTGCAGGAGTGTGCTTTGAAATTGCTTCAGCTGGAGTTTAGGAAGCATTTCTCAAGCATCTACTATGTGCCAGGATCTATGCTGGGTACCAGAACAATGGGAAAAGCATGCTTGCCCCTTTTAGACTCCACATTTTATGAGGACAAAGGCTGCTAATAAATACATCATTCAAACATACAACGATAGATTTTAGGACCAAGAAAAGCACAGTGACTTGGCTAGTTCAACGGTTCTGCTGGGAATCTCTCCTGCCATGGGCTACCGGGACCCATGAGAGGCCTTGATGTTATTATTAAGGCAATTGGATGTGACATCTCTGGGTTGTTTTAACCTCATTCACTCCAATAAAGCCAGAGAAATGTCTCCTGGAGCACTCTGTGGTCACTTTAGGAGCTTTTTGCTTTGATGCTAGTAGAAAAATCGCAGTGCATCATGATGCTTCTGTTCTCATCCTGAATCTCAGTTTCTTCTAGGAGTCTCTGTGATTGTTAAAAGTCCGCATCTTAAACCAGCAGAAAAAAAAATAGGACATCTACACTTTCTTTCAGCTACTATTAATGCTCAAGTATTGTTACAGGTGTTTGTCATAAACCAGAATTCTTAAAGAGGGCCTCGCTGGGTTTATACTCAGTGTTGGGGTGCAGAAAGGCAAGACAAACAACAAACACAAAAACTACTACATAAGCAAAATAGGACGTTAGAAGGTGATAAGAACTACGAGGAAAATGACGAATAAGGAGGTTTAGGGAGAAATAGAGGTATGATTTTTACTCAGGGTGATTGGGCCAAGCATCACTGAGGGGGAGAATTGAAGACAGCTTGGCAGGGGAGGCTGTTGGCTAGCCCAGTAGTTCTGTCCTGCTGAGCCCTGAGCACAGAGGTGGCAGGCGGAGGAAACAATGTGATGGCTTCAAGACACAGGCCAACCCAAGTGTCTGAGGAACAGCAAAGAAGGAAGCATGGCTGTGAGTGAGCAAGTTCGAGCATGTTCAGGACTGACTTGCGTCCCCTCCCCAGTTCTAACCTTTAGTAGTAAGAATATGACCTTATTTGGAAATAGGAAACCTGAAGATGAATTAGTTATGATGAAGTTATAGTGAATAAAGTTGGCATCTAACCACTATGACTCATATCTTTAGAAGAGAGAAATTTGGATGCAGAAAGAGATGTGGACCAGGGAGAATACCATGTGAGGGGCTGCACTGCCCGGCACATACCTACATCTCCAGCTTCGGGCCCCTGCAGCTGTGAGGCGATAAATACTGTTTAAGCCACTCAGTCTGCAGTACTCTGACTGTTCACAGCAGCCCTGAAAACTCACACAGTAGGCAACTGGACCAGAGCTTAGGGAGAGAGGAGCGGGTAACTGATGCACTGTAAGGACTCTGGACAGGAGTCATTACCGCACTTCGAGCAGAGCAGTGACAAGATCTAACTGAAGGCTGACTTCGGAGCACTTCGACTTTATGACGTCTCAGACAACAGGAGGACTTGGCAAAGCAGCCCAGAAGCGCCATCCAGGAGGAAGGTCAGGAGGGGGTGTAATTGGGAAGGCTCGGAACTGTATTTTTCAAACTAAAAATGTGGTCAGCTGGCATTTTAAAATCCAGGATGACCGCTGACGATGGAAAACAGGTTCAGCCACTTCTTTAAAAACATCTACAAACTAGTTACAGTATTTAAAAAAAAAAAAATCCCTGCTTAAATCCATGTGGTTCGTTGAGGTTAGTGAAGTTTTAAGATTTCTTAAACTTAAAAATTAATTTCTTTATCGGAAGGAAGAAAAGAAGATAAATGATAAAATCCTGGTCTCTGTATGCAGGTCATCTGTGTGTGCTCATTAGAACTACTGTACCTTGAATTACTAAGCCGGGGTTCTTAAGGTGACACAGAGTGCCAAAGTTCTCCGTAAAGTTATCTAATTTCTGTTTATTGACAAAACAGCTTAACTGAGTTAACTCCAGGGCTCTTGATTTCAGTGATACGGTTACCAAAAGGGAGTTCTTGATGCCACTTAGCTGGCTTTTACAGATTTCCTCAGGCTGCCTCCCAAACTCTGTATTGGAAGAGCTTCACTCTGGTTAGTGCCGCAGCCCAAAGGGACCACATTAAATGACTGTCACCCTAGAAAGCCCATAAGAACCGAACTACACAGAACCATTTTAAATAATCCCAACTCCAGCTGTTCAGAAGCCCACAATGTGAATGGCCCAATATTGACAAACACAGACCCTGAAGCCAGCCCGCCTGGATTAGAACCCAGCTCCATATCTACTGAATTTTGAGCAATTTACTATTACTTTATGTCTCTATTTATATAACTGTAAAATGGGAATAATAATAGAACTGAGTTCATAAAGTCAGTTGTAATAAGGATTAAATGAGCTAATACTAGAATGTGCTTAGAACACACATAGTGCTGGGCGTGGAGGCACATACCTGTAATCCCAGCACTTGGGAGGCTGAGGCAGGAGGATTGCCATGAGTTTGAGGCCAGCCTTGGCTATGAATTCAAAGCTATCCTGAATTGCTTCGTGAGACTCTGTCTCAAAACAGCAACAACAACAACAACAACAACAACAACAAAGAACACACGTGGCATTCAGTAATTCATTAAATATTAAATAAGTATTTGTTGAATACATCAACAAGTGTATACTATTCCTAGAAAAGTTTTTTGATAAGATATATAAAAATGAATACGGGGTTGAGGGTGTAGCTCAGTGGTAGAACATACTGTTAGAAGGCACAAGACCCTTGGTTCAATCCCTAGCACTAAAAACATAAAAAGAAAAAAAAAACTATAAAATTTTTTAAAGAATATAAAGTAAAAGAGTTGAAATATTCAATCAATATATTAAAACAAACTTTTTGAGCTCTTAAAATGCATACTTCCAGAAATCAACATACGTGTTAGTTACAACTATGCAGGCTGGTACCCATCTGCTGGAGAATGGTTGGCTCCCTTAAAAATCAAGATGTTTGGCCATCAAATAAAAATCAGAGCTCCACTGGGATTCAATGCCACTCCTGTCAGAATGGCTACCATGGAGAAGAAGAAAGACGGTGAGGATGTGTGGGAGAACCCTCGTACACTGTTGGCTGGAATGGAAATTCGTACAGACACTATAGAACCAAGCATGGAGGTTCCTAAAAAAAAAACTTTAAATAGAATTATCATATGATCCAGCTACACTGTTCTTCGGTGTATAACCAAAGGAATTAAATTCAGCATACTGCAGAGCACGCCCCTGCTTACTGTGGCACAGTTGACAATAGTGAAGTTAGGAAATCATCCCAGGTATTTGTCAAAGGATGAACTGCTAAAACAATGTGTTGTATATATATACACAGTCAGACCCTTTCCTGGGAAATAGGCAGAATTGGAGATAGCATGTTAGGCAAAGTAAACCTGAGTCTGAAAGACAAGTATTACATGTTTACTCTGATACGTGGAATCTAGAACAAAGATAACAAGAACGTAGAGGGAGACTATTACAGAAGAGGAAGAAGAGTGGGAAGAGGGCAAGGAGAGGAAAAAGGAGATAAAGAGAGGAGGGTGCGATGCAGGTATGTTATATGCGGGTACGAAACTACAGCAATGAAACCCATTACTCTATGTAATTGATATGCACTAATTTAAAAAGTTTGAAAGAGACGGACTTTTACACTCTAGTAATTCAGGAAAACTATTTTTAGTCAGGATTTTAAAAATTTCTTAAATCATATATCTGAATAAACTGAAAAGAACACTTTCCGACAAAACCAGGTGGCTTTTCCCTCCACCTAAATCAGCAGTGACCCTAACTGTGCACAACCAAAAATACTAGCCTGGTAGAAGGCCGCGCGCCAATGCCTCTCTCAGAGGAGCCTTGCGATTCCCCCATGTAACGCTTCTCATTATCAGTGATCTCAGAGGTCTTAAATGTCTTCTCTACCACCACACCATTCAGAAAGAGGCGGAAACCTAGCGTTTGAGCGCTTCCCCTCACCGCCTCTCTGGCTCCAAAGCTATGCTGTCAGGCTGCTCAACTTGCCCCCTCGATGCCGACTCCTCCCTCACCCTTCCCGGAGAGCCTCGGTACCTGGATCTAAACTGTGGCCGTGCTGCGGTAATCCCAGCTGCCAAATGGAAAAATCAATCCCGTTGATGACTGTTTCCTTGAGAACAGAACTCTAACTGCTGTGAAACTACAGAGGACACAAAGGGGGCCCCTGATGCATCCGTGAGTGGGCAGCACTTTGCTTTTCCTTCAGGGACATGTATTTCCACTGGGGGAAGGAAGTTACACAGAAATGGCTGAGATCACACAAATAAGGTGGCAGAGAAACTCTAACATGCTTTACTGGCTTATGAACTTACTATGACTGTTAAAATTTGGAAGCAGTTGATGAGATTTGCTCATTTTCCAAAAGATAAAATCCACTGTTGCCTGGGGGGATCATGACACTTGGAGATTAAACAGGTAGACAGGCCAAGACCTACCCGCAGATGTTGAACATAACTGGGAAATTCTATTAAGAGTATCTGCCATTTCAAATTAATGTGGCACCACATGAATTTTATCCAAAGATACTTGCATAAACCCAACAACATTTGTCCTTGATGGAGATGGAGGCCAACCTGACTCATTTGGTGCTAAAATAGTTTTTCTTTTTTTCTCCTCTCATCCCTTACCTATGCTGGAGAAAATCAGCCCCACCAGCCCGCGGGCAAAATTTGAAGGGAAGGTGATAATTCAAGTTGTTTGTGAATGACAGGTAGACCCAGCAGGTTCACTAAATGCAGACAAACTTTATTAGTAAAGCTGCTCATTCCCATTACCAGAAGAGCTGGGTTTTTGAACCCGTAAATGGTTCACTGCAAGCACGCCCATATTCTAAATTCCCGCTAATTTCCCAATTCCCAGCTGGATCCCGCTGCCTTCAAAGGCACATTTCTATTTGCAGTTGCTGACACTCTGTAGGAATGGCTAATAATTTCATCTAACTGTGGGACAACTACAAACAAGACCAAATTAGCTACAGCTGTGTATCACTAGCCACAGAGAAAATGTGGTAATTGTGAAGCGAGGGGACCTACCTTCCTGGAGTGGAATAGATCACCTCTCTGAAGAAAGAAGGGCCCACTAATGAGCACCGGTCCTTTATTCATTGCTTCGCTTGTTTTTTGAGAAAAGAAGAGAAAAAGTTGTGTAACTGTCAAGTAATTACTACAACTGAAAAACAAAAGTCACTTAAAGTCTACCGGGTAACACTGTCTGAGCTGAGCAATCCCCAAGGGAATCTGTATAGGACAGTCAAAGAGCAAATGATAAGGCCAAAATACAAACTGGGATCATGGAAAACAGACAGTTCTACTTGAGACCTGTTGCCTTGTGTGCCGAGGCTTTCACTGTGTGTTAGGGCTTCAGAAAATGGAATGGGCTTTAAGAAGATGTTCTCATGCAGTGTTGGCCCAATTATCGTTCAAGATTGACATATACGATCTCCGGTGAATCTAGGTCTTCCTACTGCTCCTGGGTCTCTAAGCAGCCCTTCAACCTCCTCCTTTCCATCCCCTCATAAATGCTAGTGCGTGGTGGCAGGAGATATAAATAAACAGGCTGCTGTGGCCCCTCAATAATAACTATTATTTACCTAAAAGACATTCAAGTGTCAAATTGTCATTTTAGTTTCTGTACCTTAGTGAATTCCAGTACACAGTTTCCAGGGCATGGGGAGCTAGCTTACCCTAGATAAACATGATTAGGGAATAGCAGCATGATTTAGCTAGACAAGCAGACTCACTTCAGGGAACCAGGCGCACAGAGCTCCCATCAGGATATTGGCCCACACATTGTTGGGGAGAGAAAAGAGCGGTGTGGACCCGAGGCAACAACGGCAAGAGACGTGTAAGCTTCTACAAAATAGGTAATGGACATGCAAAACTCTGGTAGCAGTGGGCTCAAGTCTGGGGTATTGTAGAGCCAAAAATCACACACTTTACTCGGATCCAGTGACAGATTACCCTCCAGACCAAGATGGCTGAGCACGGGAGACGCTGGATTAGAGAGCACACTGGAGGTGGGAGATTACCTCAACCACAAGAAAGTGACGGATAAGAATAGAACATCAGGAGTCAGACAGGCCTAGTACAATTACCAACTTCACTGTCCTCCAGCTCTGAGGCCATGTTCCCTAGACACAGAGCCTGAGACAAAGATTGGGATATACCAAATTTACTGAGAAGTGGTTTCAGGAAAAGCCCATAAGGGAGCAAAAAAACCATGGTTAAGGAGAGAAAGAGCTGAGAAAAGACAATTTCCAGTCAGGATTCACCTTGATTTGATCCACAGGAGAGCTCTGGATGGCAAACTGGGCCACAAAATGGTCCCTGCTTCAAATTAAAGGAACTGGCTCTGGCCCACAGGTGGAGACGGGGAGAGGAGGGCAAGGCAGCTCCCATAGTCAGATGAGGGCAATTATCTGAAGAAAGCGGCAGTTCTGCATTTAGCAGCCAATAGTCCTAGGACCTATGTACTAGTACCTAGTACCTAGCAGCCCCAGCAGTCTGGATCAATCTGGAGGTAGAAATCCATAGTAAGTTAAAGAGACTGAGGTTGGACAGAATAACACTAAAAGCATACACATGGCACAATAGTTGGAAAAGATTATTAAAATTTCAGTTCTATTACATCGCTATCATGACAACACTTACTCAGCTTTTATTCTGTGCCAAGGTGTACTAACTATATGACCAGGGCTGTCTCGGCTAATCATCTTGTGAGATCCATGTTGCTGCTGTCTTCATTGATGAGGTTGAGAACTGAATCCCACGGAAGGAAATGACTTGGTCAGCACCACACAGCTGCAGCTGGTAACGCTATCCCAGATCCACCTCCAGGAGCCACGCCAGAGGCCACGCTTAGGGGGATCTAAAGTGTGTTTGAATCCGAGGCGTGTGGCTCTGTTCTGTCCACTAACTGATTGTACGAGCTGGAGCAATTCTCTCAACCTTTTGGATTTAAGAGTTTCCCCATCTGTAACATGAGGACAGCTGTACCACATGAAGTTACTCAGTAGTAACTTACACAGCCACTGAAAGAATTAGGTAACATAATATTGTAAAATATTTGGCGGAGTGACAGCTATATAGGTGCTTAGGTGACAGTAACTGTGACTAATATTAGTTACATAAATTAATATATTGTGGCAAAAATCCAGATTCAAAAAGATTTTGCGAACTTAGTCTAACGACCTCAGACTAAAACTTTATGGGAATAAAGGGAAATTCTCATATTTGAGTTCCAAAACAATACACTACAAAACCTGGCTAAAAGGCAAAGTTGAAGGAGAAAGTCATTTGACAAATATATGAACAAGTGCAAATAGTGTCTGCACTTTGCAGACACTAATTTAGGATACTGCACTATTTTAGATACTGCTATGGATGAAAAATTCATGGGACTACTGGGATAATATGTTGGGTAGAGCCGCTCTGGCGAGGGAAGCACAGGCCGGAAGGCAGTGGGGAGTGCCAGTGTGGGCAGGGCAGAAGGAAGATTGTTTCGGGCAGAGGGAATTGCAGATGCAAAGGCCTGGAGGTGAGATTTTCTGCAGCAAGTTTAAGAGACAATAAGCAGGTATGGTACAGAGAGGAGACTGCGGGAGAGCAAAAGAAGATAAAAGTTAGAAAGAAATCAAGGGGCCTGTTCACTGAGGACCCTGCAGACACTGGTGAGGATTTTTATTTTACTATGAGTATCATGAAGCATCGCTGGAGGGTTTACGCAGTGGAACGACATGAACTGATTAATGTTCCAGCTGCTCCAAAGAGAACAGACTGGTTCTCTCGAGGGGCACAGGGCCTTAGGGGGAGAGAGTGGCCTGTGCCAGGCAGAACGATAGCCTGGACTAGAAGGAAGCAGTGGAGCTGGTGAGAATTTGCTGGATGCTGGAAGGAATTTTAAGTAACAGCCAACCTGTGCAACACAACAGAGTAAGACACACGAGCATGACCTCCAGGTTTTGACCCCCAAGATTGGAAACAATGAACCCTTATCTTGGGAGATGAAGATGATGGGAGACAAGGAAGGTATAATCAAGATTTTGCTTTTTGATATTATATTAAATCTGAGGCCTACTAGACACCCAAGGGGAGATGTCCAGTAAGCAGCTGTACACGAGTCTAGAGTTGAGAAGAGAAGAAACTAATCTAGAGATAACAATTTTGGATGGCCTCAGTTTGTAGATGTATTTAAAGTCTCGGGACTGACAGAATCACAGGAGTGCACAGGGATGGAAAAGAGGGGAAGAAAAACAAAACAAAACCAAAAAATCTGCCCGAGCCACTCCTATTTCTGTTGGGCTCAGCAGAGAAGAATGCTCTTAAGTGAAAAAGATTTGATTGCTTCCAAAGAGACTGAGTTCCTGGTCCACGTGCACAAGCATCACCCGGGACCCCAGTCAGGGTTACCAAGTATCCTTGAGTAGGGATTTCAACAGCAAATGGGAAAAAAGCACCCATGACCTCCAAGCTTAGAGCCATAACTACAGAAGACAACTGAGTAGGAACAGAGAGAACTTGAAGTGAAGGCCTGCCCTTAATTTGATCTGTGCCTCTAAGCAGCTCATGAAATCCCGTCAGTCTTCAGTTTTGTCATTGATAAAATGAAGGACTTGGATGCGGTATTACTTAAGATTTCCTGTGAGACCTAAAAGTCTATAATTACCAGGCATTCATTCTTATGCTAGTTAACCTACATGTTACAAAACCTAGCTATAGAAAAAATCCAAAGTGATTTAATAAATCTGAAGAATTGCTGATTTGCTCAAAATTAATTAATTAGGTTCTTGACAGAGCCTTTTCAGGTGGGTCCTGAGTTATCTCCTCTGGAACTTTGTTCCTACTTCCACTGAGAAGTGGTGCAGCTGTATTTCTGCGATAAGCTAGGACAGAGGAAGGATATTTAGCTAAATTTAAACCGTATGAACCCCAACTATGAAAACAGACCATGTGGATGTCTTGGAACATGCAAGCACACCATCTCAGAATTTGTAACCTATTCAGTAGATAGCCAGACCATACTAATGAAGGGGAGAAAAAGATCACTACCCTGCGTGAAGGACAAAGAAATCGACATCTGTTGGAAACTTGGACTTAGGCATAAAGTTAATATTCATGTTGGGACTTAAAAATGAGTAAGGTTTCCAAACATTATGTCTAGTAGCTTTTAATCGAGTGGGCATGGCTTCCAAAAAGCACTTTATTAGCTATTAACTTTGTGACATTTGATAAGATTATTCAGTCATACACTGAAGCTAATACCTTCCTTTCAGGGTAACTCTGATGAAAAAATGTGAATATTACACGCAAGATGCTAAATAAATCTTGGCACCTGAGAAACAATAAAGCATAGAGCTAGCTAGATAAAAGAGGCAGTAATGGAGTTCCCAGGGAAGGAAAGACTTGAATAAAGTCTACGAGCCCAGCGTTCTCTCGGTATTAGTGAAATGATGATATTCGAATACTGAGCAGTAGGGAGTGTTTTCCTAAGACGGACTGGTCTCGCATGGTTGCGAAGCGTGCCGTCAGCACTAAATGAGAAGGCCGCCACCTTTTCAGGCCTGGTATTAATGCAGCTGCCCGGTGATGCTGCCAGAGGAGTCTACCGTCGCACTCTTGCCAATATCCTTTATTTTCACCTTTACTTGACTCACTAGGAAATGTGAGCGGCCCCTATTTAGACGTATTTTTCTAATCACTTTGGCCCAGTTTTCTAATCACCTTTTCTTTTTAACTGATAGACTTGTGAAATTTAAACTGCAACAACTTCACAGTGTGTCAGAATTCATCACAAGAGCATTTCAAAAGTAGAAAGACAATCTTGATGGGAGCAGATTCAAAGAATATGCACTCGAAAAGTATCATAAAATGAAGTTAAAATATGAAAATGAATTCTCTCACATTGTACTTCAAATGAAATTGGAACACCAAATAGAACACTTTATCAACCCAGCAGAAGGATTCTTGTATTATTTTCTTACTGAGCCTTGTGTGATAATCAGGGTGTTAATCATTGCATAGCTAGGCATACAGTCTCAGAGGGTATAATTTCATTTTATGCATTTGGATAATATCTCCTTGGAGAAGATTAGATAATGGGCAAAGAAATCAAGTAGCAGAAAGAGGACCACGGTCGCTGGTCTGGTATTGGTGGTCATCATCACCGTCTCGTCATCGTTATGTGCAAGGTTAATCGCTTCACTCAGAGACTGTTAAAGGATTTCCTAGACATGAATGGGAAACTTTCAAAGGGTGTTTTATTAGAATTGGGAGAGATCTTAGAGACTTCCTACTTCAAACTAAATATTGTACAGAAAAGACCGGAAATTAATGTAGATGTCTGGTCACTAAGTCACATTTGACAAAGGGAGGTTTTAAATTGTGACCTCCGGAGCAAGACCTATAGCCTCAACCCACCCACCATCTCCCCCAAAGTTCTCTTCTTTGAGCCCAACCTGAGGCCTTCTCGCCCTCTCAGACTGGGCTGTTGTAATGGTGAGAACACAGGATTATGCCTTACACAGATAATGGACAACTTAGCAGATACCTACAACTCTAATGGTTCTGCCCAGTCTTTAGCAAGCAGTCGGTGACTTCGTGCCTGGGCAAGTGGAGTGAATGGCAGTACTTCTCTCAGGTTTCATGCTACTATTGACATACATCGCCCTGTATGCAAAGCTGATTTTGTTCAGAATCCAGTAGACGGAGCTGTACTGTGTACTCGGAGCAGACGTGAAGATACAATCATTTGGTTACTTCTGCAAGGGAATTCAAATCTCTTAGATAATTTGAAACAGTCCACATGACTGGTTTGAATGCTTTAAAATGTAATAGGCAATTTCTGGGTAAGTGTTAAATAACCCTCCAAATTCCCAAAGATTAAATTAGCTTTGCTCACAAGCACCTACTCCATTTTAAAATGGTCAAGTCTTTTCTTAAATTTATCAGCCTTAATTTCTAGATGAATATAGTTCCTTAGTCTAATAAAGTACAATAGTATTGTGTCCAAGAAATACACATTATTCTCCTAAATGACAAAAGCATGTTTTAGTAATTTATTTTCATTAGTAAATGAACTTGTAAGCACAAAAGTGACTGTTGGTTTGCTTGTGAAGGCAATCACAATGAATCTTTTCAAGTAAAAAATGCTTACTGCTTCAAACAGCAAAGAAAAACCTATTGCCAAAATAGCTAAGGGAAGGAATCCAGGAAGTGTAATTACATACACACACACACACACACACACACACGCACACACACACACACATTTTGAAGTCTCTTTAAAAGAGCCACTTCCCTGCTATCAGAGCTCTCAAAGGACTTCGTGAAAATTAGCTCTACTGAAAGTAGTCCTCCTGGTTGTTTCCTGAACAAGGAAAATACAGACAGAAAAGCATCCCTGGGGTCCAAAAATACTGAAGATCTGGTATCTTCTGGTCCCTTGCTTTATCTATGAGTGCTTCCAAAAGGCAGATTCAACTCTTCTTTCTCCATCCTTTCCACCCATAAAGAAGATTCTAATGCAAATTGGGAAAAACAAATTTCTCTTTGGGACAATTATCAACATCAGTGAAAACAGGAAGACCATCTATGAAGACTACTCTGACTTTCTCGGTGCCTGTGGATCTCTCCGATCCTTAAATGCCATCTACACTCACATGGAGCTCCACAGTGCTCAGCACTTAATTGTTTTCTTCTGATTTATATGTGGTTCCTTCTCTCCAACAGGCTGGCTAACATCTGCGAATAATGACTATGGTTTATATTTATTATTTGTGCTGCCTGATACACAGGAGTGTACCACTACAGATGAATACTTAACTCATACTAGCTTGACTGAGACCAACACATTGCTCTTTTCAATCTTTCAAGACCTTGAAAACACATGTCCAGATAGAGTAAGGGTGTTAATTTGATTATAAGGAGAGAATGTGAAAAGATCATTAGAGTATCTTATTATACACTGAAGACGCACAATTTGGAATAAAAGCAATGATATTTGAAACTTTAAATGTGTACTTTCTGATAGTAAATACGAAGAATGAAATGCCCTCATGAATAAAACATAATGTAGTATTTTTCAAATTGGCAATCTGTGTGTAGCCTCTTTCTTGCAGCACTGACGAGAGGAATGAATGACTAATTTCCTTAAATGGAGCTTGAATTTTGAGAAATTAATTTCCGTAGTATGTAGCATTTGATACTGTAAACTGTGGAATACACAGATAAGTAGGCAAAGACTATACGTGCTAGGGTTTAATGAATTCAATTGTCACTAATTTCTTTGTTTTAAAAAATCTTAGTAGAATTGCAAATTAATGTTAAATACAGTGAATACTCTGAATAACAAGTTTAAAACAATCTTGAAATCCATAACAATTTCATTAAAATTTCACTTATTTCCCACTTTGATATCCAAAATACATGTTGCTGATGATTATATCTACTTATTTTTTACATTTTTGGTGAGAAAAGTCATTAGCTATATGAGACAGCCGGTCACAGCTTTCTAGATACAATTTGACATATTTCAGGACACACAAATGATCATTTATAAATTGAATGAGTCCAGTTATACATTGGATTTATTTTGTCATTGGGATAATTCAGCTAAATATTTGTGCATACTGGTATGGAAAAATACAACAGAAATATATCCCTGGGGTGCCTATTTCTGAGATTCGTAAAGTACTTCACAAATGTTATTTTGTCAAAGTGACTAAAAGAGAAGCACTAATTATATCTATTTTCTTATATGTACCACTGATATTACAGTCAAAAACTATTTTAATAATTTAAGTCTATAGACCTTAGGGGTACTTTATTCAGTATAGTTCATTATGATTTATTTGTGCATTCTTTTATTCATATCATAAACTCTTTTGAGCATCCACTATGTGCCAGCCACAAAGTTAAGAGAATAGAATAATAATAATAGTAACAATAATAATGTTTTCCCCTTTAACTGCTACATGCGAAGAACATTCTTCATTTCTTATTTGAATGTGCATAGCCTATATCATTGTTACTAAGATACTTCCTTCATGAAAAGCTTGGTATCACTGTTTCCTTGTTCTTCTCCAACCCCTGATCAATCTTTGTGTTTGATAGATTTTTCTCCTGCTGTCCTCTCTTCTACCTCTGTTCCCCAAAGTTGAATCGTCGGCCCACTTGTTTGGCTCATCTCTATATCTCCTTTCTCATTTTAGCTAATAACATCCAAATTTTTCTCTCAAGACCAAATTCCTCATGGAATTTCAGATTTGTATATCTCACCATCTGCCAGATATATTTATCAGGATGTAACTCAGGCATATCCCTATCTCAAAAAAACCAAACTCATGATTTCTCTCAGCCCCATCCTGCAGCCCCTTCCCTATCCCATCTTTTCTCTTCTGATATTTACCATCCCAGTGTCTTCCATATCTCTGTCATAATTGCCTGTTTTCTTACTCTAATCTACTCTACCACATTGGGTTCTGATTTTACCTCTTGTCTTCATCCTTAAATTCATCCTTTGGGTTATTAATCCAAAATAATGATTCTCAATTTAGAACAATTTTACTCCTCCGGGGACATTAGCAAAGCTCGAAGACATTTTTCTCACTACTGGGGAATGCTACTTGTGTCTAGAGAGCATAAGCTAGAGATGTTTCTAAACTCTACAACATATAGGACTTCCTCTCTACCAACCCTGACTGCAAATCATTATGTGGCCCAAATATTAATAGTGTTGAGGTCAAAAACCTAAAAACCTGATGTAGAATACAAACTGGCCAAATCATTGCCAACTCCCCTACTTGACATTTCAGTGGCATGTGGAGCTTCTTAGCAGCCCACAACCATCCTCAGGTGACAGTTCATCTTCCACTGCAGCTCCCTTCCTGTCCACAGTGTCTTCCCTTTTGTGCTTTTGTAGCACCGGTTTGTTTACAGTTTTCCACTGGCTCTGTCACCTGTGTGCCTCTGCTTACACTTTTTCCAATTCCTCCCTCAAATACTTTTCCCTCCCTTCTTTTGCTTAATTAATTTTCCTAATCCATTAAGATTTTTTTTCAGAGATTTTCCTTGACACCCTTTCTGTTCCACAATCGCCTCAGGTCAGGTTAGGTAATGTCCTTTTGGCATTCCCCCATTGCATGAACGTGCCTTTGCTAGAGATCAGTTGTGTGTTTTCCAAATTATCCGTGTGCCTGTACTTTTGCTTGAGTGCAACGATGATGTTATGTCTGTTTCCCCTGTCCTCCAGTGTCTGGCTTATAAGCAATCAGTAAACACTTGTTGAAATTAACTAGAATAGCTAAATGGAGATTGATTGCCCCTATTTCACCTGATGATTACACCTTTATTAGCATAAAGAGTAACACTAACATGTTATTTTTCTGAATTCTCAGAAAAGAATTCATCTTTCCCCAAAGTAAGAGAAAATAAGTAGAAATCTCCTTGCTGTATTGAACTATATTAATTGTCGTCAACTCCCTACATTAGACGGTAAGCAATTTAAGTATGAGGCAAGGGCTTCATATTCTTTGCCATTTAAATACATGAAAAGCATGCATTCATTATTAGATATGTAAATGAGTGAGTGGATGTATAGGAAGGTAGATAGTTGGATGGGTGGACAGGTAAATGGCTTGACGGATGGGTCTATCTGTCAGTGCTCGCTAGAGGACAGATTTAGTATGAGATATATATCTTATATTATCTGCAGAGTCGGGTATGGAAGAATCAAAAAGGCCATGTGCGAGCTGGAGATCCAAAGAATCCAGTCCAAAGTGGAAGGTCTGGAGCTCACTATATAGTTCTGTCCTTATCAAAAGGCTGAAGGATCTGCACTGAAGGCTGAAGAGTCTGTGCTGAAAGCCTGAAGATGAGTGTACAAAGGCAGTGGCAAAAACTGGAGCCACTCTGAAGAAGCAGAAGCAGTATTTCCTTCTTCTTTCCCTATTTATTCCACCCAAGCCACGAACCTATTGGCTGGTGCCATCCACACCCAGGGTGGCTCTTCCCTCTTCAGTAAATCCACCATTCTGACACACTCAGAACTATGCTAAACCAACCAACTGGGTGTTTCTTACTCAAGTCAGCATCACAGTTAGCTATCACAATGGCTGAGAGGATGAATGAGTGGATGGACAGCATAAACACTTTTTTTCTGCAACATCTCTTTTGTTCTCTTTTTATGACCATTTACTCCTTCTTCACTATTTGATCTCCTTCTATACGTGTTTGTCTTCCATGTAGATAAGACTTAGAACAAACCAGTGCAAAGACTTCCCAGAATGTTTGTGTAAGTAGTTTGATATTTTAAAACTGCATTAACAAGCATCTTACGTTTATTTATAATGAATAGCACAAAGAACTCTTCCAGTCCCTCATTCACAATAGGTTCTGGTTCCCTTCTCCAACCTCAATATTTCTGCCAATTTATTTAACATATTTCTGTTAGAGCCTGGAGCTGTAGTTCAGTGGTAGAGTGCCTGTGCTTGGCATGAGTAAGGCCCTGGCTCCCATGTACAGTGCCAATACAATGAAAATAAAATGTTTCGGTTAAATGCTTTCTATAAATTATTTTAATGAAAATAAGAATTTTAAAAGGAAAGAAAAACTGAAATACACCTACGTGATAATAGATTGTTTTTTCAATCCCCTTCAGGACATCTTCTATCTCTTAAAGTCACAGAAGAGTATATTATATTTTAAAACGATCACTTGTAATTTCAAATCAACTGCAACAGACAGCTTTCAGGGCTTCTGTACAATAATGTCCAAGAACTGGTCTGGCATAAAGGTTTGGGCTCCTGCAGCCACTTTAGCATATGCAATTGCATTCCCCAGATCACACAGAATCCTGACAGAGGAGAGATAGAGAGAGAGGAGCAGCCCTAGTTTACAATGGAATCAAGTTCCTAGTTCCAGCCCTCACATTCAGAGAAACCATAGCATTTACCCATGAAATCAGCACATGTTTAGCAGTGAATGGAAGCAATACAAATAATTATATAATTTTGAAATAATTAAAAATTGACAATTTGGTTTTAATATATTGGTGAATAAAAAATTCTATTAGTACCTATTCTCAAAATAGCATTCTTTCTGAAAATAAAATCAGCACATATCCTGCACATTAAAGCAACATTGAAATGTTTCTTGAACTTTATCTGAACAGAAAACACAATATAGGCAATTTTCACTTCCTATTTCTCATAATAGTACTAATTTGGGGAGGAGGGCGGAGTGCTGGGGATTGAACTCAGGGCCTTGTGTTTTCTAAGCAAATGCTCCACCACTGAGCTAAATCCCCAACCCCTAATAGTACTAATTTTATAAAAGACACCCTAGATTTTAGAAAATATATACCAAAAATTTAAGAAATATGAAATGGTATTGTAAAGGTCTTTAAAAAAGAAATTAGTTCTAAATCAACATAAGCAAGAAAGGTATTTTCACATGTATGTATGTATGTATTTTGAACAATTGATTATCCATTTCTATCTTTATTTCCACATCAATTATTATAAAACTAAATTATTTCAATATGATCTTTTTTAATGTTTTGGGGAAAATTATCAATGAAGTTCTTTAAAAACACATTTTTATGAATCATAGATTGAAACTTGTGGACATTTTCAATTGACTCCTTTTTGTACACTACAAAATTTTAAAATGGAAAAGAGTATAATCTTGATTTTAATATTTTTCTATCGAAACATGTACATCTCACAGACAGTGGAGCTTTTTTGCTTTTATTGAATATAATTTCCTTTGACAAATATTCTGTAACAAAACTGCATCAGTGATTTGTCTGTATTATGATTATTGTGAAAGCTTGGCTAAATTTAAACATTTCAAAATATATATATAAATATATAAATATATATATATAATTGAATCTATATATATATATATATAGATATAGATAGATTCAATTAAAGAGAAGCGCTCCAACAAAACCTTCTCCCATCACCCAAGTTATTTCAAAATGCAATCATAAAATTCCAAATTGAAGCCTTTTACACCAGTGGAGTGCTCTTTTTATTTGCTGAGTTTCTCCTTTTCTAGAGATCCCTTTCAATATGTTCTTGTTTGCAAGCATTGTTTGCAATAATTATAGTTTGTTATATATTCAAAACATGTCACTCCATTCTTTAGTTCTAAATTTCAACTAATTTCATAGCAGATACTGGTGTTTCTTCAGCAAATCTGCATCTTCTGATGTTCATGTGGTCAGTGGCGTGTCTGAAGTTCCCAAAAAGGACAGTAAATGTCAACAGATTTGTGCAAATTATATGTTTTTCATAGAATTTTTAAAGAAAAAAATCTTGCATTTTATCAAATGTCTATTTCATTTTCTCTTGCTGTCACTGCTGGAAGGGTTTATCCCAACATAAAAAGTGTTTGCTAAATAATGCAATAATTGCAGAGAATTAATGACAAAAACACTGCAGAATACACACTGCAGAAAATGACCACTCATCCTCTATTTTTCTTACATATTTCCCACGCATTGCCGGCACGATTTCCAGCATTTCCCACTAACTCCAACCACTGGTGGGCTGGCAGCTTTGTGTATCTGGCACAAAAAGAGTTAGCTATTCTTGGCTTCTAAGGCCTGGGAGCTGTTTGTTTTATTAGCAAACATACTGCATGCAGTCTTTGAAGGGAGATGGATATGGAAAGGGTTGGGAACAGAGAGATAAGCTGTTCATTGTCCTCCAGATTTAACTGCACACCAAACTGAGAAATCTTTTTATTGCACGTGCATCTCACAAACTCCTGGACCAGACTGCTAGAGATGGCAAGCAAAGTAGAAATCTACCAAACCCAACTCAGCTCATTTTGGTAAAATGAATAAGAAAACTTGTCCTTAAAAACTGCAAAACTCTGATAGCTGCTAAACCAGATGGAATGTCAGGACAACAGGCGTACGTGGGGCTTGATGCAAACAAACTGGACATATGGTCACTCTCCTCATGAGGCCTCTTTACACTCTGAGGCCTAACTAAAAAAAATTATTTTTACACAATTCTCCTCACTCACTAATTTGGTGTAGAAAATTATGAAGTAAATAGTGTCAGTTTTTATCTTTAAAATTAGTGATGAGGGGGCTGGGGATTTAGCTCAGTGATTAGAGTGCTTGCTTTGCAAGCACAAGGGCCTGAGTTCGATCCCTGGCACCACAAAAAAATAAAATAAAATAAAATAAAATAAAATAAAATAAAATAAAATAAGTGATTAATCTATAAAATTTAGTCTGTGCTGGACTAAGGATTTGATGGCTACCAGTGTGGCTAACTCCTGAGAGTACCAAAAATGTGCTGAATTCAGGTGTGGGGCCGGGTTAGTGACAAGAAACTTAAAAGTAGGTCAACCATCAATGGAATAATTAAGAGAAATTGTGCTATGTAGCACTGGTGCAATGTTATATAAAAAAAGTTAAAATTTATATTCAAGTTCCTTGCTTTGTCACTCACTGAGATACTTTACCACTGCTAAACCAATTTTTGTATTCATAAAATTGACATGGGAAGGGGATCAAGAAACAGAGGGAGCAGGGAGAGAGAAACAGAGGGAAAAGGGGAAGAGGACGTAAAAAGAATTACGATGTATATGGTATATGTACTAACTTCCTGTGATGAATGTAGTCCTGTCTGCTATATTCATGTAAAAATGTAAACATTTTATAAACATAAACATTTTTAAAAGGGGTGCAGGGGGGCTAGGAATGTACTTCAGTGGTAGAGCACCCCTGGGTCAATCTCCAGTACCAAAAAGAGAAAAAGAAAACACCTAAATTAAAAGAAACATTAACACAGTAACATCCTTGGAAGAGAGACTGTGAGATTAAATGACAAGATGGAACATAAATACATTTGTTTTGAATTCTGAATGTTCAAAATAGATGGAAATAAAGAATTAAAGAGGAATAAAATAAATTTGATAAAAATGTTGTTAGCAGCATATATGAATATCTAATGTAATTGTAATAGAATGGTTGTTAACATATTACAGTTTTTCTTACATACTTGAAAATATCTCAGTGATTTGTTATTGCCTGACCCAAGGGCAAATTTAAAATTAATTAAACAACATAACTTTAATCAGAGCTTCACCAATCAAATTTCACTATACAAGTAATAGTGTGGGGAAACTTCCCATCTCAAAGTTCATTTTGGGAAAATTTATAAGCCCAAATCACTGTTGCTATAAATTCACATAAATATATCCTGTAAGGCAAAACTAACCCCATAACAAAAATTAGTTGGTGAAGATGAAGCTGAAAGATTCAAAAATTTTCAAACATATGTAGAATTGGAAAACATAATATGCTAAAGGTCGCTCTGATTAGGTCCAATGAACTATTCTTCCAGGAAAAAAAAAAGGTGTCCCAATTGTGTATACAGTAAAAGCTTCACAAATTTGGTTGGGTGCCATATTGTTTAGAGTTTGCAATAAATTCTAAAGACACACAAATTTTGCATTACAATGTAAAATTTTAGTAGAATTTATTCGTTTAGCATATTATTATTATTTTCTATCTTTAAAAATAGATGTCTAAAAGTAAATAAACCACAAGTTATTTGTGCTTACTTTTTTTTTTTTACTTTTTGATTTGATACATTTTTGAACCGCATTTAACAATATATAACATCATCTTTTAAGTCAAGCTTATCCTTAGGACTTTTTCTTACATCCCGGTTTTTTCATCAGTCCTCTCCCATTTTTTTCATATGGAAAAATTTATGACTAGTTTGTACCTCCAGAACATTAGTTCTGGAATGACGTAGGGGAATAAATTCATCAATTTGCTTTTTCCCCGAATTACCAAAGCTTAGAAATTAATTGAACAAGGTATCATATTCCTTAGGTTCAAAATAGAAATTTGTATCAAGATACTAATACCACATTAGAATTATAGCATAACGGCTTTAAAAGAAATCCTAGTAAGAATTCCATCACTGCAGCACTAGGACAAGAATTAGCCAAACAAAACCCAGTTCATCCAAACAGACAGAAATGTGCACTTTATTATGTCACATGCCACTTTGCTTTAATGACACACCTGTCATTTGTCAATAAAACTCTTAGAAATTTGCATACTTTATTGAATGTAAAGGAAACATTTTGTTTATAAGAATAAGAGTTCTTTATAATCAGAAACTTCAGGTATTCATTGCTAACAGATTTTAAAATATATCTATTTATGAGCATATGATATATGTAAGAATATAAATATACAACTATATATGTCTTTTTTGGTAGCAAATAATAATAAGCACAATTTTGATGCATTAATCACATAAATAGTTTGGGTTTTTTTTGTCCAGAATTTATAAGAAGTTTTAATACTGTATGCTGAGAATGCATAGTTACAACTTTGGGAGAATATTCCCTTCTCACATGATCAAAAGTCTGCCTCTGAAGACAAGATGTCCTTTGTTTTTCATTATGATTAATGCAATATTAGTGAATTGCTTCTAAAATGCAAGTTTGTTTGCACTCTGACATTCGTGGTACTTATTGTTCTAAAAGCATCCTGTCATATCAAACAGAGATGAGAGAAGCACAAAGTGATTTATTTCAACTTGATTAGTGATGAATAACTATCAGACTTTATACTCGTATATTAGTAGGATGACATGATACAGTGAATGCAAAAACAGCAGCATAGCAGAAGTCAAATATTTGAGAGAAGATAAAAAACAGCTTGGAAAAATGTCAAGCCATCTCCTACAGTTCATTTCCCATTTTATAATTTTCGTCATGAATGCGAGGCTGATAATGGATGAATCTCGTGGCCAGTCTGTCTTCTTACCTGCTCGCCCACCACCCCAGCCACTGCTCACAGTCCTGCTTTCTCTGCGGCTCTTCCCAGATGTGGACTTGCGCAGGACCCCTCTCTTCCCCTCTCTTCTTTCTACATTTTCTGACATGTGTCTCCTTTCTGCAAATCCCTGTTTTCAACGAGGCAGCTAATTATCAAGAGCTATGGCATACTTAATGGGATTATATATTCTAAGAGACAGCTAAGAAGCCAAACTTACTATATTTGTAGGGTACCAAGAAAAATCTGAAAACATCAGTGGAGAGTGGAGATTGGCATTAGTCGTCACTGTTGTTGTCTTGAAAAGTTTACTGTTCTCAGAGTGAAGGGGTCAGTATCATCTTAATTATGCCCATGCAAAGTACATCCCTACTTCTGAAATATTAAAATAAAGCATACCTTAGAATCACAACAGCCTATAAACAGTAATCATTATTTATTTCAGGAACTCAAATCTTCACACACTCTCTATTGGCCAAAGGGCGGGGTGCAAAACTTTTCTTGTGGCGGGGTGCATCCTTTTTATTTCTCCAGCTTTGGTTTATGCCACAGCAGAACCATTGCCCACTATGCTATCTTATACTTGCACATTGGTTCTAGTCTCTGCAAGTTTGTTGGAGGCTACCTCTGCCTCTCAACTCATTCTGTTTAGGACGTAAGAATCGCTTCAAGAAACCCTTGTGTCACTGCCCTTGTTTCCCCTTGTACTATGTTATAAAGTCCAGCAATGGATTGGCTCTGTTCATTTAGTTATCAATTATCTGGTCCTGGATGTTAAGTGCTCTGAAGATTGAAATGGTTACTTGTTCATTTCAAATCCCTATAATTTATCTCTTTTGAGTACATAGTGCATAGTCCAGAAATGCCTATTGCTTGGAAATGAATAAAAAACTATTACATGTCAGAATTATTGCAGGAGTCCTTGATCTAGTCTTCCCCAAACCTTTTCCAGTATCTTTTTGCACAGTGCTTAAACACGTGAACACACAGACTCCTCTCAAAAGTTTTCCTTCAGTAGCACCTGCGTGATTAAGTACCACATTTGTATCAAATTTTAAAAATGATTTCTGTCTTCAAATGATTTAAAATTTAATTGGGAAAGTAAGCTAATAATGAATTAAACAGGAACATTAACAATAATGTAAACTTTATACAACATTTACTGTAATGAAACATATTTGTAAGCATTTAATATATATCTTATGTAATCCGCAAAACAATGCACTTAGAAACTTTTCTTGTATTATTATAAAGGAAGAGATCAAACCATCGAGAAGTTACATAACATGTGCAAAGCTGGTGAAAGAGAAGTGGCAAAACTGTGATTTAAATCCAGGCAGCCTGACTCCAAAATCTAAGTTTCTAACTACTACACTATATTGCCACTAAGAAATATGATATATAAATGCCTATGTGTCCTTCCCCAAAAGTTGTTAAGATTAACTTCTAAGTGATTGAATTAAAAAAAAAAGTGCTACAATTTTACAGGAGGTGAAAATGACTCCATGGCAGGTAGATTTGGCAAAATTTTATGGGGGAGGTAAAAATAGACTTTTCAGAATTTATTTGATTTGGCAAATCAAAGTGGTAAATGGCCTTATAATAGAGAAAGTAAACTCTGAGAAACCAAAGATGAGTAAGAACAGGATATGTTTTATGAGAAAATATTGGAGGGTATATAGAGCACGATTGTTGGGAAAGAAATGCTAAATTCTAGAGTGAGTAATTCAAAATATTTCTAGCTGACCATGGAAGTCATTGGGACAAATGACCAAAGAGAAGTGAGCAGAGTATTGTTTCCAAATAATAATGTCAGTATCTCAAACAGCAAAAATCCAGGGGAAAGAGCTTGGAAACGAGGAGCTATCAGAACAATAATTCACAGGTTTGGACAGAAGTTATACAACCTTGTTTTACTTACCATTTCTTTCCTGAAGGAATTTGAATTTGAAAAGTCTTGAATTTGAAGCTGGAAAATGTGAGTTTACATTCTGTCTTTGCCAACCCACTGAAAGCTAAAACTGTATCTCCCACCTGGCAAAATGAGGTTGTTAAAGGATAATTTAAAAAATAGATAGTATCTCTCATGCTATAAAATACCCAGGTGCCAAAAATTTTATTTAACCTAATAACTAATGAGATAACTAGTCAGATATTACAAGTTGTTCAAACAAAAATACAAAGAACTACAGAGATAGGCAGGAAGAAATGCTGGAAAAACACAAATAGACTAAAATCAGACTCTTAAGCTTAAATACTGTGTGGTACCTCTCCTTTGAGTGGGGCAAAGCACAAACAAACAGGACAATATAGGATGGACAGAAGGAAACAAGGGGATAGATCTCTTGCAAATGGGAAGGGGACCAGGAGACCAAGGGCGAGGGCAGAGGGGGAGGGGAAATAAGTAAACTAAAGATATGCCACGTGCAGGAACCTAATAACCTCAATAAATGGAAACATTATATGTCATAAACATGAGCTAAGATGAATAATATCAACAAGAATGAAAACGGGGAAAGGGATTTAGAGGAGGAGAGAGGGAAGTGGACAGAAGAGGAAGGGAATTAAATGAAGAAACAAGTTGTATTACGTGGATGTCCCCACTCCCCAAGATGACTGTAAACTGCATGTACTGCAGAAATGTACCAAAAAAAGCTATCTTCTTCCACAGTGAGGAAAGGAATTTAATTTAGCCTCCATCAGACAAAACGTGTTTGTACATATACGGACAAGAACCATTTGCATTTGTATGCGTTATTTACAGTCTACAGAGCACTAAGTAGCTCAAAGACAATAAATTGTACTGAGACCATAATCAGAAAACCAAGAAAGATATTTTGTTTTAAAATGCCTAGTTTACTATTAAGGATACCCAGCAAATTTTTTTTCTTTTCATTTCAGTCTCTCACTGTGTAGGGTGCCTATCTCATGATTCCAGTGTGATAATTCAGTGCTTATGTCTGTGATGTAGGACCAGAACAAGGATTTGAAGCTTCCTAACACAAAGAATGTGGTCACTATTTTCCTTCTTCACTTCTTAATAATATCTATTTGTGTTCTCAGTATGCATATGAACTAGAAGACCCAGAAATGCAGAAAAAGCATGTCTCTCATGAGATTTAAGCAGCTGGGGAAACACCTGGTTATTACGGTGATAGAGGATGACAGCTGAATAAAGGAGAGACTGAGGGACTCTCAGGAAATCTGGCACGAGAAAAGAAACATTAGCCTGGTCCAATAAGCCAGTCTCAGTAACAAGCTATTTTGCTTTGTTTTGTTTCAGAGTATTTTGTTGTAAGAAAAACTAACTTGAGCTATATTAATTTTTTGAAAAAAAGCAAACAAATAAAACATACCTGAGAATTTGGTAGGCTGTTAATAAGCTTGCAGATCTTGCAAGAAAGGTAGAGGATGGTGGAAATCAGAAAAAAGAAAATGCAAAAGCAAGGAAGGCCTGAACGAAAAGCCAAAAAGCCAGCGAGACCTCTCACTAGACTGATGCTTCTGAAAGAGATGACACGCAAGGACCCACCATCATGAATGCTGAACTTTAGTACCATACAGTCACCATGAGTGGCTCCTAACTGACCCTTCGTTATTGTGCCACTTTTCTCAGGCTGATCCTCTCATCAACTGAGCTTGGGTCACGCGTTACGTGCTGATCTGTCGGGGAATTACTACATGGATGGAGTATCTTTCCCTTCGCTTTTGTAATGCGACGCAGGACACTGCAGCACACCGCTCCTACGCACGATGGTGAGTCCTGCCAAAAATAAAGGCAGAGATAGAGGTTTCACTGTCAAGTAATAAAGCAGATATCTAGCACTGCGTAGGTGTTGAGATCTCAAGGCGCTCTGCTGGCCTTGGAGAATAAGTGGGGAAAGAGAAAGGAGAAAGGAGAAAGGAGCATTTCAAAGGCAGCAGAAGAAATGCACACACTGGCACCCTGGCATGTAAAGAGGCTCGAGTAGTAGCCTCTGAGCGGAGTAGACACTGGAAACACAGCACGAGTGATGAACAGCAGGAAAAAAGGAACGCGGGGATCCCCACGAGGGGGAAAGACTGCAAATGAGGGTGTTAGTGTTCCTGCAAGCACTGTTGGTGAGGTCCCAGGAAACAATGGATAGTAGAAGGTATTGGTATTATGTCCCCCAAACATATTGTGTCTTACAAACTATTTTTACTCTCAATTTCAGAAATGATGGCTTTCCTCACAGTGCTTTAACTTACCCTAAAAGTGCCTTCCACCCTTTCTTATATAACTAAACATATTATAGTTTAAAAATATTTGGACAGGGCTGGTGGCATGCCTGCTGTGGGGGAGACACTGACCTCAATTCCCAACATCTAAAAAAAAATAAAGTCAAGACAATTCCACTTCTTCACCTTGGCCCGAGCTGGCCCATATTGTTTTCTCCGCTGTCTTAACTGACAGAGCTCTTCCTACACAATTTAATATTTAAAATGAGGTGTTATCATATGATCTTCTCCAGTTGTTTCTAATTCACAAGACTTATATCTCCACCAACTTTGTATCCCTATAGAGAAACTGTACTAACTGACTTTGAAACTCCATTATTTTATAATAGGTACTTAATAAACATTTCTTTAATCGGAGGTTTAATCATGGTGGAATAGAAAGAAAAGTGAGATTGACAGCATTAAGACTGTCCACACTGGTTATGATAAATAACCAACTTTTGATCTTCCTTATCAGTTAAAGAGGAACAATAAACATTATGAAAATAAAAATACTATCACCAACATCTCGTTTAAAATGGCGAACCCATAAAAATACAGTAAATACTTCCAAATACTGACCCACTGCATTATAAAAATGTGATTTTCGAGCATACTATGACCAACTATTCGCATCGAACAAAAGCAATGTCTCTAGTAGAATTTCAAACACCACAGCAGGTTATGGACAGAGGTATTTTGGGAAGCGAAGCCCCTTCTAGTATCCTTCAAATGTTGTTCAGGTAGTTCCAATTTTGTTCAAAACTTACTCTGCTATCTTTAGGTAGTTCTGGTTTTGCTTAAAACTTACTGTAATATTTCTTCCTGTCCAAATACTCCCCATGTGTTCCTGATTGTGTATTTTAGCCAAATCACACCCTTCACCATAAGGGAACCTTGTATTTATATGGCATTTTAGTTTACTGAAAACACTCAGAATTACTGTTTCATGTGACTTTTGCACACACACAAACAAAAACATAGCAAACAAATATTTATACTAATCTTCCAAAGATGTTTAAAGTTTTAAAGGTAAAGCAAAATTTCTTCATTGAAATCCTTTTTGGAATCTCCTTTTTTAAACACCATAATTATCTCCAATTTAATATTCAATACTTAAGACAATCATCCAAAAGCTTTTAGGGCTAATTTCACAGCTTCTCTATCCAAATTTTAAATTGATAAAGTTCTGTGGCTATGTGTGCTCTCTTCAGCAACTTTATTATATATATTACAAAGCATCTTCATCCCTGTTGTTTCATTTGACTTTTGTGTACACACACACACACACACACACATCAAACTATGAGGTAAAGATCCTGTGTTACATATTCATCTTTGTGCCTCTTGAGTCTAGCACGGTGTCTGATGCTTAGGAACCACTGCATGAGTGACTGTCAGACTAAATGTAAAGGAAGAGAATGAAGAAAAAACATTGAGGGAAGGGAGAGACGATCATGATTCAAAAGTAAAGAAAGATGAATGTCTATGGAGATATATAGGTTGTTATTTGTCTCTATGCTGAAAGTTCACTAATTTACATTAATATTCAAGTCTTATCATACTTCATGTTGAGCACTGAATTACAGGTTTTGGAAAGAAGGGTGTATTAATATTAGAATTAGAAGATGTTCTTTTTGCTATTTTTAAAAATGGTGTATATTTGAGTATCTAAAACTATTAGTCAAATAGGGAATGAAAATAATTCTTGCATAGGATCAGCCTTGGCTTGCAAAGTGAAACTCATTAGTGATACTTTAAAATGAGAAAGTTTCAGCATCTCTATAAATGAATCTTTTTAAAAGGTTATGTAGAAATGTTAAATCTATTATAACAATCATCAGCAATTCTGCACTTAAAACATTAAAAGAACTGAAGAATATGCTTCTAATAATATTTGATTGGTTTGAATTTCCAGCAAGTGTGTAGACCATTTCTAATTATACTGTACAGGTATCTGAAAATGAAACAAGATAAGTTACTTCTTTTACTGGAATCAGGCTGAATGAAAATAAATATAATGGGATAAAATTCAACCACAAATCGAAGCTAATTCCATAGAAAACTAAAAAGGAGTACTTGGAAAAAAATTTAATCAATTATCCCAAATGAGCACATGATTTGTTTACTATAAACATTTAATGTCAATAATAAAAGAATTGTAGTCTTTTTAGATCAGGACGGAAGACAACTGACTGAACAAATTTCCCCATCTCTGAAATACTTTTGAAAAGGATTAATGAAAAAAATGTAAATACAAATCAACACCTAGATTTTGGGATAATTCTAGATTTCCTGAAAGACATAAAGCAGATGCGAATAGACTAATGTAAAAAACCAACAGTTTAGGAGTATTTCAACCAGAAAAGAGCTTACTCACCCTCAAAATGAAGGCATTCTTTTGAGAAGAATTGGATCATACAGTCAAGAGAAAAAAAGTACAGCATGTTTAACCACCAGGGTGTCTAACTCATGTTTGGTAATTATTATGATTGCTGCCTTGAAAAACAAAAACATACCCTATCAAAGTAGAAATTTTGACATTAAAGGATGGGGCCACCCCCCGGATACAGTGGACAAAGGTTGAACAATGATGTTGAATAGTACGGGGACAAAATTAAAAGGGGCAGTGACTAGATACAATGTCTAATATTCATCTCATAGGAGGTCTAGAAAGAGGTAACAAGAAAGAAGAATAATCAAAGAGGAGAAAATTTCCCTTTTCCTTACACTTCATAAAACATATAAGTATACACAAAGAAATAAAATTCACCTATTAAAGGTAAGAAAGAAAAATGCAAATAACAATTAACATGTAAAAGAGATTTGATTTTATTACTAATCAAAACATCAAAATTCTAACGTTATACCGTACTGTTGTTTATAACATTAACAAATATTACAAGGTTGATAAAATACGATGCTGGTGAGATATTAGAAAATGAACATTCTCACAGGACTTCAGTGAGATCATGATTGATTTAGCAGGAAAACTGTAGAGAGCATTAAAATGTTAATTGTGAATATGTTTTGACTGAGCAATTCCATTTCTAGCATTCTATTTTAAGGAAATGCACACATGTAGCAGAATATAAAATCATAGGTTTATGGTAACATTTTTGAGTAGTAGTAAAATATGAAACAACCTAACTATGCAAAAGAGCAAAAACTGATGAATGTATATATATCTATTCTGTGAAATATGCTAAAACACAGGAATCTTACAGAATAAGATGTAGTAATTTCCTTAATATTACTTAATAAACTATCCATGTTATAAACTGCTATGTAAGTGTCAAACTATGTATATACATATGAACTGAAAGATTCTCAAGATGTATAAAGTAGGGGCAAAAAGTGCAACCAATTAAAATAAAAATCTACTTATATTTTATGTATATATATATGAATGTAATACATTATGAAGATTCACAAAGATTCTTATTAAACCCTTTTGCAAAGGACCATAGGATTAACAAGCAAATTGTGTGTGTGTGTGTGTGTGTGTGTGTGTACTTGTGTGCATGAGTGTATAAGGAATGGAGTTAGAAATATGGCTCTACTTTTAAATTTGATATGTATGTACTATTCGAATTATATATTCATGCATTCATTTTATAATTTAAAAATATTATTCAATGGGTCATAGAACTAGATGCATTACTATTCTTTTCTAAAAATTAAAGCTTCTTTGTAAATCTTAAGATATGATCATGCTGGGGTTGGGGATTTAGCTCAGTGACAGAGCAGTGGACTAGCAAGTGCAAGGTCCTGAGTTCAATCCCCAGCACCCCTCCTCAAAAAAAAAAAAAAAAAGATATGCTCATGCTAATTTCTCAAAATAATCTAGTTCATAGTATAAAATTAAGAACAATTAAAGTATGTGGCCACTACTTTTTTATACACATCAAAATCATGATTACATAATCTATTATATCTGTACTTTTTTGTATTTTTTTCTTTAATTTTAATTTTTATTAGTAGATGTTTGCAGCACACAATGATTACATTCACAGTGGGGAGCTGGTACGGGTACAGAACACATCTTAATTCAGTTCCTTTTACACTCCCTTTTCCTCCCTCCCCTTCCTGCCCCCCTCTCTCCATCTCTTGGTCCCCTGTCCTTTAAAATAAAACTAGCACAGCAAATTTAAAAGAAGGCCAAACAAACTTGCAGAAGCTACCCTAGCTTTATAATGTTTGCATTTGAGGATTTTAAATGAAGGGCTGAAAGATGAGGGTGCAAATGAGTATGGCTTTGTGTCCTAAATTCTACCATTCTTTCCACAAACTTGAAAGCCAGATTAGTGCCACATTGTCATCTCTGCTTGTTGCTTTAAGAAATTAACTCATCTCCAACAGCATCCTATTTTCTTCCACACTAACGACTTCTTGTTCATGCAGCTAATATTTCATTGGTCATAAATACATTGGACACATATCACCCACAAAGCTATTACAGCAGAAAAAAGCCATTACAGCTGCCAGGTTTATATATTTTATTCTGTATACCTCATTAAAGGTCAAATTAATTTCACTTGGCCTTTTAAAATACTTCTGCTGGGGAGGGAAGAAACCTCACCGCACTGAGGCTTAGTGGGACAAGAGAGGAGATAACTGCATGTACTGAGTTATTGGGCAAGACCTAGCGTCTCTTCCACAGCTCCAGGGAAGTAGCTTGGTGTCAGGAGGAGCAACTGCAGATACGACACAGAGGACAGTGAACATAACTTCTCCCTTAGAATTTCTGCAAGTCAGAAAAGGGAAGAAATCATCTATTAGTTCCTATAGTCACTTGAATCGATTGAAAATCTGTAAACATCACTCTTCACGTATTTACTTGACTATCAAATTTCCTGGACATATGCATTCTGATGCATCAATTTAAGTATACTACCTAAAACAAGCAAAGTGTTACCCACGCCACCTCTGCTTGCGACTCCGTGCAAGTTTAGTACAGATAATTCTGAGAGAGAATCACCTCTGGATGACTGGTCCTCACCATCACAGATGGGTGTGGCTTCATCATAGGGAAGTGAGTCCTGAGAGTTAGGTGGGTGGTAAACGGGGTGATAGAACTCTTGTCAACAACGAGGTGTAACAATCTTTACTTTGACATCCAGGGTTTTCCAACTGTTTTAGCATAAGACTTTAATTGTTCTTTTTAAAATATTATATATTTGCATAAATGTACCTACACATGTATACATGTGATATATATTATATTTAGGCCATTATGTATGGTAACTCATTACCATAAATCTTCTACTAATATTAGGAGTTTATCAAGTTACTCTGTAGATTGGCTGTCAGACCAATTTTATCTGCAGACTGTTTTCATATGGTTCACTAACGATATCTTTTTAGATGTTTAAAATGGTTGGAAAACAGAAAACATAAAAAGAATAATAGTTTATAGTATAGGAAAAATGAAATTCAAATGCAATGTCCATGAAATTTTATTTATAATTAATCATGTCCATTCCTTCATGTGTTGTCTATAACTGCTTCCGTGTTGTACCAGGAGAGTTGAATGAGAAACCTTAAGGCCCCCAAACCTAAAATATTTATTTATTATCCAGCATGTTACAGAGACGTTTGGCAAACCCTGCTTAAGATGTACAGAAATGTGGAATAAGCAGAAAAGATTACCGAGAGTCTCCCATGAAGAGCTGTGCCCTCCCCCCACCTCCAAGGGAAAAACTAACTCGTCTCTTGTACAATCATTTCAACATCCTTTTGTTCCAAATAAATTTGGCATTTGTTGAACCTTGTAGCATCCACCCAGTTCCCGTTTAATAATGAATTAAATAAAATCTTTAACACATGTTTATTTTATATCTTTATAAAAGTTATGTATTTCCTTTTTAAAAGTATTCTTCAACAGAACAAAAACATATCAAGGAGTACAGCCCCCTGCCCTCACCTCGAACATCGTGTGAAGGTAGCGCACAGAACAGCGGTATGTTTACGCTCTGCCCTTTCAGTGTAAGAGTGAAAGACAAGGCCCAGAGAAGTTGCCCTTAAGCAACACAATAATTTGTGAAATGCCAGGTGTTCATACAAGGTTTTCTTTTGGAAAGACTTTTGAAAATGAAACAAAAGGCATATTCAAGGGTAAAGGACATCCATTTCAAGCCAGTAAGGGCAGGCTGCAAAACTTTCTTTCTTCTTTTTTAAAAGAAGAGCACCGTGCATTCAAGGAAGCCATTGGAGAAGGCAAGCTGGCGGACTGTGGATGCAGCCACGTCTCCTAGACCATCGGAGCAGGCGACTCCATAGAAGAGCTGTATCCACCAGATTGTAATGTCGATTATCTAGATCCCTTAGGAGCAGTTGCCGTTTTAAAGCATTACTGTTTTACCAAAACATAATTAATGATCATTTACATTGTTTTTTTCACTGAACCCCTGTTTTCCGTATGACACTAATGTTGCTAGCTGGAGTTTGCACAAAACTTATATAAGAGTGACATCTACAATTTCCAAAGTATTAATTCTTAACTTCTGAAGCAAAGAAAATACACGTGTCTGTGTGTACATATATATATCTCTCTCTCTCTAATATGTATAAATAAATATATATATGCATGGTGTGGGTGCAGGAATTTTAATCACGATAAAACTTCAAAACACATTCACTAATGGTTACTTTTTGGAATATATATAGAAAACAAGTACAAGATAATTGCTTTGGCAGAGTCACTATTAATTGAAAGGCAGGAGTTCTAATAAGTTTGAATCATTTCTCATAAGATTTAAGTCTCCTTTAAGGAGAAATTGCAAATAAATCAGAGGAGCGGGATCATACTAAGTAGCAGTACAGTGACGGTCTTCTCAAGAGTACTTCCTACCCAAATTGAGGTCATGTTAGAGATATGATATACATGAAACAAAGCCCACTTAAAAGTGTGTCCTTTTTTACAGAAAGAAAATATCTGCAAATCTTTTTATCTGGTAAGGGCCTTGTATACAGGCTAACACCTTTATAATTCAAAAAATTATCATTATCATCCTCCTCCAGTTTAAAATATGGAAAAAGTCATAGACTTCTTTTTCCCAAAGAAGACATCTAAGAGTTAATAAGTACAAAGAAGCTTTCAACATTATTCAGCATTAGGGAAATACATATTAAAACCACTAAGACATCATTACAAACTCTCACCAAAGGCTATAATAAAAACACAGACACCAAACGTTTTGGCAAGGATGTAGACAAACTGGAACCCTTATATATTACTAGTGGAAATGTAAAATTCTGTAATCCTTCTAGAAAGTAGTCTGGTGATATTTTAAAAAGTTAAACATGAATTCCACTCCTGTGAATCTATCCAAGATAAATGGAAAAACATGTCTACAAAAGAATTTGGACATGAAGCTTTAGAGTAGCTCCAAACATGGAAAAACATGTCTATAAAAGAACTTGGACATGAGTCTATAAACTCCAAACTGGAAACAACTCAAATGACTATTGATTGTCATTTGAGTGTGTTTATGCAAATTAGAATCAACTAATCGCCAGTGTAAAGGAACAAAATATTGATACATCCTATAACATGGACAAAACTCAGAAAAAATTGTGTTAAGTGAAAGAAACTAGATGCAAAAGTCTACATAGTATATGATTCCTTTTGTGTGAAACATCCAAAAAGGGCAAATCTGTAGAGACTGAAAACAAATCAGTGATTGCCTGGGATGGCAATATGGACCGACCATTCTCAGGCTGCTGGGGGTTTGGCGGAGGATAGAAATGCTCTAAAACTTGACTGTGGTGATTGTGGCACACTTTTCTACAGTAACTAAAATCACTGAATTGTACACTGACCAAAAAAATGTATGAAATATAAATTACTAGACCTCCACAAAGCCATATAAAGCATTTAAGGATTTAAATATCACATTTATTTTATGGCACAAATTTGAACGACATCTAAATTAATTTTCCCAAAGCTAAACAACCCATACCAAAGTTTTATTAATTTTGAATGACATTCAATTATAAGGAAGATGGTGGTCCAACTCCAGGGACTTACTTTGATAAAGAATTATAAAGCATTGTCCATCTCTAGATTTTCATTTCTCCCATTTGTTCTACAATATCCTAGTATCTCCATATATACTTCAAAATTCACTCTGTGGTCAAATATGTTAAAGATTTACAGTGCATCCTAATTTTCATAAGTCTCACACTGGCTACAGCACAATTTTATTTTATTCAACACCACATGGTTCAATAAACAATCATTACCACCCCCAAAGCTACAGAGAATAAACATATTCTTTCATTCAACAAGTTTTATTACATATTCACATTTTCAATTTTTCATTAATTATTCAAAAATAAGACATGTTGGATACACAATTGAAGCGCCTGTATATCCAAATTCCACCCTCTTCCATCCTCAAGTTCAGTCACTGTCCTAAATTAGTGTTTATCACACTTGTGCCTATTTTCACACTGGTACCACAAAGACATGTTTATAAATACTATATAGCATTTTCTATGTATTTAAAACTTTACAAAAGCAATGGCATACTTGCCCTTTTTTCTATCAAAATTATATTTTTGAGATTCTTCCAAATCATAGGATATAATTATTTCATTATATGTTATATCTAGAATTTACCTATTCAATTTACTGTAAAATTTGCTGTAAGAAAGAATGCTTATGCAAGCATTTTGAATGTATCTCTTTGTGTACCTACAGGGAATTGTCTTCTAGAATTTGTTTCTAAAAGTGGAATTTCTAAAAACTCTGTAAGAAAATATGCTCATGTTCTGGTCTACCATAGATTGCCAAATTGCTTTCCCTAAGTGGCTCTTTTTATTCATAGCAACATAAGGATTTTAAAGCCCATTTAAATTCTTGCCAATACATGTTGTGTCCAGATTTTTTAAAGATACACTGGCCATACAAAAGTGAAATATTTTAATTTACATTTCCTGGGTTGCCAATGAGATTGAGTGTCTTTCCTTTCCTTTTTAAAATGTTTTTCTTGTTGACTTGCTCTTGGAATCACCTTTTCTGTGATCTGCCTTTACACAGTTCTCATTTAGACTAGTGGAAATTAAGTTTGCCATCTTTTAAAATTCTGTTTGCCATCATTTTTCAGCTTTATGTGTGACAAACTTCTATTTCCGACCTGTAGCTTACAAGTACTTGAACTATGTTTATGGCAGATTTTGTTTTGGTTGCTAAATAATTTTGAGGTTGTCATTTAACAACAACTGCCAATCTCTTCTTTAAGGTTTGTAACATTTTGTGTTTTAAAAAGTGATTCCCTTGCCCATGACCCTAAATATATTCTTTCCTATTTCTTTCTTTAAAGTCGATTTATTCTTAAGATGAAAGGGGAAAAAATGGTAAAGTGTAGTTACACTTGTTGCAAATAGGGAGGGGTGGGTGAATGGAAGGGGGGGAAGGGGGGAAGAGGGGGGAAAACCAAGATGTATCATGTACAGGTACAAAATAACATTGTTGATTATGCTCATTATGTATACAATGTACCAATACATGTTCTTGGTAAAAAAAAAAGTCTATTTATTCTTATTTATTCTTCTATTTATTTTTTAAACTCATATTAGGATTGAACCCAGGGCCTCGACCCACAGTAGGCGAGCGCTCCACCATGCAGCTGCAGCCCTTAACCCTTTTCCCACTGCTTCGACCATCCTGGTACCCGGGGTGACAGGTATGTGCCACTGTGCTCAATGCCATTTATTCATTTACTTGAGTCCTAATTCACTGAGAAGAGCAAGCTCATCCTTTCCCAACCCATTTGTAATGTCAACTCTCTCCTATGTATGTTTTTTACAAGTATGTAATTCCATTTCTTTCTGAGCTGTGTATTCTGTTTTATTCATTATTTGTCTAGGCCTACTCAACACTTTTTCTACTCCTCATAATTTAATGAATAATAAATGTCGCCACTTAGTAAAGTAGGTCTCTACACCTCATTACTCAACATTATCTTCAGTGTGTTTTTTGTTCTAATGGTATTTGCATTCTCCAAGGCTTCCTACATAAACAATCATGTCATCCACAAATAAACACATTACTTTCTTTTCTTTTCTTTTCTAATTTGCGTATCTCATTTCCTTTTTTATTGTCATATTGCATTGGCTAAAACTTCCAGTACAATATTAAATAGAAAAGATAATAGCAAGATCCTTGACTGGCTCCAGATTTTAATACGGATGCTTCTAAAGCTTTATTCCTAAATACATAAAATATATTAGCTGTAACTTTTAGATAAATATCTTTAATCAGGTTAAGAAAGTTCTATTCTATTGGGATTCTGCTATGGTTTTTCATAATGAGGGAGCATTAAAAACTATTTAAAATTTTTTTCTGCAACTAGGATCATTTTGCTGAGTAACAAGATGTTCCAAAACTTAGTGACCTAAAACAGCAATTTATTTGTTTCTCTCACAACTCCATGTGTAGGTTGAACAGGTCTGCTCTGATTTGAGGTCCCTCATGTGGTCTGATTTATCCAGGAGACAGGCTACTAGGTTCAGTGGGGCGGCTGGGCCTCTCTCCCCTTTGCAATTTTTCCCCTTTGCATATTTCTTGACACGATTGTATTGGGCTCCCGACAAGAAAGGGAAACACTTGATGCCCAAGCACTCTTTAAGCATCTTCTTTCATCAGATTTGCTACACTGACCAAAGTCATACCTCTGAGGCCAGATTCAAGGAGTGAAAAAACAGATTCTACCTTCTGATGGAAAGAGTAGCAGAGAATGTCGAACTATTCTGTGCCGTTCAGAGTCCTTTTTATTATTGTATTATGTCTCATTAAATGGTTTTCCTGATGTGAAATCATACTTTCTCTGTAATCCAAACACCTAGGAATTGGGCCATTCTCTGTATAAAGGTCATACGGAAGACTATTAACTCACTTTGCTAGTGTTATACATAATATGTTTGTATATTGAAAAGATATTGGACCCCCAATTTTCTTCTGTGTTACTAACCTTGTCCAGTTGTATAACAAGATTTCTAGAGTAAGGCGCTTTCATTGGTTCTCCTTTGACTAAAACAGTTTGCCCAGATTAGGAATTATCTGTCCCTTAAAGATGAGATGAAAAAATATGATATTTACATATGATGGGGTAATACTCTGCCCTAACAAAAGATAAACTTGAATCATTTATGGGAAAATGGGTGTAACTCGAGACCAAAATGTTAAGTGAAACAAATGAGACACAACCTTAAATATTACTTGGTTTCTCTTATATGAGATATCCAAATTATAAATAAAAAGCAAAATAAGTTAGATAATAGGAAATAGAGAAATAGATCTTTCTCACAGGGGAAGAAGATCCAGAGATGGCAGGAGGAGTGAGGAAGGAAAGGAGAAAAGAGAATTAAGATGAGTTATGTCCATAAACCAATTCCACACATGGAAGGCAAATAATATGTACTGCAAACATGTACCAAAAAGGAAGGGGATCAAGAGATGGATGAGATGGATGGAGGGGAGAGTGAGGAAAGGGAAAGGAGATTGAAAAAAAGGGAATTAAGATGCATTATGTACCTATATTCATTTCCCATAAGGAGTGCAAACATTATGTACTACAAACACATATTAATAAAAAATAAATGAGTAATTCTAATAATCTAAAGCACTCACAGTCCTTCTGCTATCTATGTAAGACAGGGACAATGAGAGGATAATATGTAAATTTTTGAGAAGATAGATTTTTAAATTTCATTTGTATTTAATTTTTTCTGTTTTTCAAGTCTATTTTGGAAATATAATTTTACAGACATTTATCCATTACTTATAAATTTTGCACTGCTTAAATTTCTCCATTTCTTCATGGGAGACATGGAGTCAAATGAAACACAGAACAAAACAGAAGGGCAAGGCATAGATCTGACAGGAAAAAGAGCAAAGCAGCACAAAATCTTTCTGGATTAACTTTCCTTTTGTGAAAGTATACCTTTGAAAAAAATTATTTTCTGATACTTACTGGGTGAAAACATAGTCACAGTAGGTCTAAAAATGTATTTCCATAAAAGTAGACTTCTCTAAATAAATTCACAATGTGGAAAGATTTATAACATCATAAAGATGTTAATCCTATTAGTTTGCATTCATTAATATTCAGGCTGTCCTAAAAATTACACGCTATTTTATATTAGCATGTCATATTTGTGTCTCTATTCAACTAAAAGAATTTAATTCCTATTTTATTCTATTTCTCCTAACCAACACTTTTTTTCTGCGATTGTTCTATGAAATACGGAAGTCACTGATCATCAGAAATACTAAATGGCATACATATTTTAGACTTGATATAACCATCTAAAAATATGTCCTCACAGAACATTTTGCAAAGCCATGTATCTTCAGCATCTGTCAAATTGTCTTTTGGCAGGAGGTGGTTAAAAGACAAAACCAAACGAGCCAGCCAACCAACCAACCAACCAAGTTGGTACCAACTAGCTTTGTAAGTATAATGAACCAGATTTTAAAGCTGCGATGGCAGTTGTGGATATTGAAAGTCAAACTGAAAGACAGATGAACCTATCCAAAATGAGACCACTTCTAGAAGGGTTAAACTTAATGAAACTGGTAATTGCTTATTCTTGTAATAACGCTGGAAAATGCTAATTTCAGAAAGTTCAATATTCTTAAGGCCAAAACTAATCTTCCATTTTGACAGCTTTTTCTTTATCCAGTGATGAATATCAGACAGTTCAATAGTGCTTTTCAAAATTGTTTCGGTAAAGAGCGTGAATCTACGAATACTTTGAAATACATACTTCAGATTCGTTTAGATCTGATTAGAAAAGCCTGCCTTGGTTCTGTGAGCAAATATAGTTCTTACCAGACCACTTTTACAAAGCCCTGAAAGTAGGTAGAGGGTAGGAATAATCAATTTTACAGTGTTTTGTTCTACCCTGTTCTAACATATTTTTCTAAACATTTCAGTAGACAAGGTTGATTTTTGAAGAATGGCCATGATTTTAACTTTTCAATGGTTTGAAGGTCCAATATTAAGTAGCTGGTACAAATTTAAGAAAATTTCTTTGTAAAAAGTCTGTCTGATTTGCTTGTGTACTCTCATTCTGTCCATATTTAAAAGTAGCAATTGAAAAATCAGTCCCTATTTTGAGTTTTATTAAATAATTTCTTTTAGCAGGATGCCTATTGCTAGAAGACTTTTCTCTTCCTATTCAACTCCACTGCAAAACCCCCCTGAAAGTCATGTGCATTTTATTTTATCATCCTAGGTCTTCTTTACTGTGATTAGAGTTGAGAATAATGTAAATGAACACAGATGTCTCTTTTCCCTACAACTTTAGTACCTATGAGCAAGCATTAATGCCCTTACTTAATGGCTTCACTTAAATAATAATATCTAATGTTTATTTTTCTGGGAGTAAAAAGAGAATGGTTTTCTCATTATTGCTAATATTACCTTGCTCTCTTGCATTCACTAAAGTTCTTACTGAAAAATACTTAATTTTTGAGTCTTATGAAATTTGCTCATAAGATACTCATCAAGTCTTCAAAAGACCTTGAGACGAAACACAATATTTTTTCTTTTAAATAAAATCTATACCAGTAGTTCTTGATGGTCTTACTTAACTTTCATCTTGGAGAACAAGAACAATAAAAGCTGACAACAAAGCTCAGTGCAAAAGTTGTTTCTGTACTTGGTAACTGAAGATTACTACAGATTATTGATTAAGTGACATATATGGCATCAGTTGTTTCTCTGAATTCCACCCTTAATCAGTTTTGTTATAAAAAATAGAAAACAAAGTAGGATGGTAACTGATATTCTTAATGTTGACACTAAGCCCATGATATTAAAATAGACACTGGATGACCAAGAGGATTAAATTATTGTCATCACAGCTTTAGAGTTAAGTACAATATTTTGCCCTGAATCTTAAAAAAGATTATTCATATATGATATTTGATGAACACTACAGATACATACATTTGGTAAAACTACAGAGAAACAAATAATAAACATTATCTCAGTTCAAGTAAAAAAATGGAACAACAAAGCTGACAATTTACAAGAAGTAAATTCTCTATGAAAACTCAGTATTTGGGGCAAAGAATCTCTCAGAGAAGTGAAAAGCATTAAAAATGTATTCTTAGGCTGCAGCAGGAGGTTCACTAGTTGGAGCCGAGCTTGGGCAATTAGTAAGACCTTGCCTCAAAATAAAAATAATAAAAAAGGCTGTAGATGTAGCTCAGTGCAAAAGTCCTTGGTTCAATCCCCAGTATTCTCAATAATGCCGCTGAAGTTCATCCCCATCCTCCTAGTTCAAATTTGCCTATCTAGTTTGGGTCCCTTGATGCCATAAACACAATACCTACCCGATTTCTTTGCTTCCAGTGTCTTACTTCTCCTAGTCTGCATAAACTCCATTGCTAGAGTGAGCTTCTTAAAGCAAGTCTCTGATTTTGCCTGCCCAACACTTTGTAACAGCTCTCTATCGTCTGCTCAGCAACATGCTGCCACCTTACCTGGCATTCAAAACCTGCACCACAAATCCGAATTCCCATTCCACTCTCCCTGGAATTTGCCTCCTTTCTATCTGTCTTTGAGAAAGCCTTGTCCAGTGAGACCCACTGGAGGACCACACTCTCCCTACTTAGCAAAGTCTACTTACAGTTCAAGTCTCTCGGTCTAAACGACCCTCCCTCTGCCATTCTTCTTACATAGCAGCCTTCGCATTTGCCATTCTTAGTGCTTGTGGCTGGTTTTTGTATTACTTTTCCGTTCAACACTGTTTCTTAGTCACGTCAGTCTCACCTCTCTTATTGAAGGGTGACTGCCTTGAACACAGGGAAGATTCATTCTTGTTTCATCACGCTTTGACAATGTACAACTCAGTGACTTATAAAAGTGGTTAAACTGATGTTTAAGGTATTGAGTTAGAGACTGAAGTTCAGGAGACTGAAAGAGCATACCATACTCTTTATTCTCCATTCTGTTTTTTTTTTTCCATTCAGTTTTTTAAATGACCACTTTAAATGACCACAGATTTCTGATCCCCAAACATACAACAGTGAAAAATCTCCACGTGCAAAATATAATACAAACCAATGAATTAATTTATTTCAAAGAAGTATCTATTTTAAATCTTATTAATAATCAACTGCACTCAATTACTCTACTTAATTTCTTGTGATATTCAGAGTTATTGGATGACAGAAATTAATCTTAATAAATGAACAAAGAAACAAGTAGGTAATACACTAAGCAAACATTTCACTGACTTTAGTATTTAGAAGAAAAAAAGTGAAGCAAAACATCACCTTTAATGTATAATGACATGTTCAAATTCAGTAGCTGGAAGTGTGGCAAAAACTGAATTAACTATGTCAGAAGACAGATGACTTCCCATTAACTGCATTTTAAAATAATGTTAAGATTATATTAATTAAGGCTTTTCATTTTAATTTTCTATAAACAGAAGAGGTTAAGTCAATTTTACATACTTCAAAGAATTTTTAAGCAGGCTGCTGCACTGACACATGAATAATTAGAATAATAATAATGAATTAACTTTTTAAAATGACTTTCTTCTGTACAACAATATATCCTCTCTCTCTTTTTTCCTCTTTTTCTGTCTGTGTATGTGTATATAAATAATATGCAAGCATTTAAAGGTGCATGCATTTATATACATGAATATTTAATAAACATGTATTTAAAAGATAATGAATATTAAATGTTGAGTTATTTGTCTATAACTAACTATAAGTCAAACAACAGAAAGGAGATGCTATCCACCCAACATGAATTAAAAGATAATACAAGTTAATTTCCATTTATATTAGCCAAAGTATGTTATAGATATATCAGTTTGCAATCCATCCTCACTGCTTCTGGATTCCTTAGTTGCAAATCTGCCTAGTCATTAAAATTTATTTGTAACCACAAAAATCAATATTTGTGGAGACTGTGTGGTTATCTGAAGACCTGCACAGAGCACTGGGTTTTATGAGCCACCTAACATGATTCTACCTGGTTGAACAAAGCCATGTTCTGCCTTCCTGTTTCAGCTCACCCTGAAAACAAGTGTGCTTTTTGTGGTCTACGTGGTACTGCATTTTTCATATGTTTGTGCTTTTTGTTGGTAATTTTGCTATTTCAATTAGCTCCCGAGTATAGTGCTGAAATACTGTCCAGTGCTCCTAAGCACAAGACTGCATGTCCTTTTGGGAGAAAACACTTGTGTTAAATATGTTTATTCAGGTGTGAGTTATAGAGCTGCTGGCTTGAAGTTCAATGCTAATGAGTCAACCATAAATATTAAACTTTCTTTTACTAAAAATGTACAGGGGCTGGGGATTTAGCTCAGTGATTAGAGTGCTTGCCTTGCAAGCACAAGGGCCTGAGTTCGATCCCCGGCACCACAAAAAAAAAAAAAATGTACATAAAACAAGGTTATGTATTGATCAGTTAAATCAAAAATGTTGGGTGAGATGCTCACAGGGACCTAACCCTTTGTCTCGCCTAAGAAAAATGGTCTAATATTTACTAATCCAATGTTCATAAAATTTTATTGAATATAACGTCCACAAGTGAGAATCGGCTGTGCATCAGACACACACTTCTGCTCAAAATTAGTAGGTCTCAGTCAACTGAGAAAATTTAAGTAAAAGGAAGAATACTTTTCTATTAACTTCCCTGATAACTTTAAGGATAGAACGTAGTCCTAAAGTCATTTTAAGAAAGTGACACATTCGAAGCAGCTACTCACGGTAGCCTCGTAGCATCTGCAGGTCGCTCCAACACTCTCCAGCCTGCAGTGTTCCCATTCACACCGGAAAGGCCTCTGCGGCATGAGGATACTCTCGATGTCCGGAGAGCCCCGCGCGGGGTGGCTGAGTGTTTTCGGCAGAGTGCGGACACCGTACAGAAAATGCCTCCAGCCCAAACGATGCCTTGAAATTATGTTCTAGAGTTTGGTTGAAATAAATGAGATTGTTTTCATCTATCACTGATGAAAAACCTTCTCTGTTAGTCAACGGGATTATAAAGAAAACGTAGTCCTAAAAATTTATCGTGATTTAAGTCATCTATCATAACTATGTAGTTTAATTAAGTCATTAATCAAATGACTCCTTCTAATCATCATGACTTGATTCAGACCACATTTCCTCCCCTCACCTACAACCATGCTCCCTGCAGCAGTGGATGGGCCATTGCTGGCTTGACCTCATTGTTTAAGAATTTGTTTAAAGGTCACTTTTTTAGAAAGCCTTTTTCTTTTTTTTTAATTTACCAAGAACATGTACTGGCACATTGTATACATAGTGATCACATTCATCATAGTCAGTTTGTACCTGTACAGGACATATCTTGGCTCCCACCTTCTTCCTCACCCCTCCCTCCCACTCGCCCTCCCTTCCCTATTTACAATAGCTTTATTTACATTTCCACCCTTTTCCCCTTTCTTTTCTTTCTCCTTTCCTTCTTTTCCCCTCCTCCCTTTCTAATTCTCCTCCCTATTGAATATTATCTTTCTTTTACTTAGTATCTATTATACTTTTTTGTCCTTATTTACACTTACGGTTTCTCATACCAGAGAAACAATTCGGTGTATACTCATGTGTGTCTGATTTATTTCACTTAAGAGTATGTTCTCAAGGTGTATCCATCTACCTACAAATGTCTCTAGTTTATCCTTTTTATGGCAGAGTAATCCTTCATTGTATAGAAAAACCACATCTTCCTTGTAGATAGCCCTTTTCTAGCCATCGTAAGTAAGGAGAAACTTCCACTACCTCAGGTATGCCTCATCTCTCTCTCTTTTTCTTGTATTTTCTTAATGTCAGTTATCCTTCCCTGGACTGACTCACTCTTCGGTGTACGGTTTCCTCTTGTTCCCACTCAGCATCAAGACACAAGTTTCAGGAAGTCAGGTCCTTTCTCTCAACGATTCACAGCTATATTCCTGCTACCTAGAACAGTGTATGACCTGGGGGATGTGTTCAATAAATGCCTACTGAATGTAACAAGTAAATAAATACCTGAACCTGAGCAAAAATTAAATAAATAAAATCACTACTCAAAAAAAACTTTTAGGGCTTCACCATGGCAAGCTGTACATATTATAACATAGAATGAAGCACCATCTGAGCTGAGGAAAAGAGCAGACATCCTTGTGGGCTGACGTGCTCAGGGAGAGAATCTGTGCAGCACAGCGGCTGGGTCTACATCCGGTCCTGGCCCCAGAGGAAGGCGCTGGAACGCTGCACAAGAAACTTCTGTGAATTTTAGGAAGCAAAAAATCACTCTATTCCTAGGATGTGACTTTCCACACAGACAAGAGTCAGGCCACATGCAGCACATTTAATACCTATTTTTAATTTGTTTGGCGTATTGAAACCTGGATAACTGAAACTCAATCTAAATCCCAGAATATTGATTCAGTGTTGCACTTTCCACTTGCCAGGATCAAAATTTTAATAAAGGATCCTATTTTCCTTGACTTCAGGGGATAAAAGTCTACATAGAAAAGAAAATAATCTGAAAGTCAAACATTCTGATATTTTTCCAGTTTCATCTGTTCTTCTATAGAATGGACACGACGATGGGCTGAAATCATGGGTTCTGACTCCCTGCGCCTCTCTAAGCCTATCTTTGGCTAAGAAGCTGAAATAAGATAATTCTTTCAGCTCTTTTTATCGTTTTGCTGAAAAAAGGCATTCTGAATCTACTCGAGGACAAAGCATTAAAGGACAAGAGGTGCACAAACATTTCACCACAAACTGGGCTGCATACATTTTTCTGAGAAAATTCAAATAACAGGAAACATGTTCACAGAAAATACTGATATCATAATTTGAATTTTTGTCATTTTAGGTAGCATGATTTCTAAACAAGCTAATGTACCTAAACTGATGATGAACTCCCACACAGCTGCTGAATAGTCAGTAGCTGAAGAAAAAGTCTAATGTGAAGTCTGAGCACCATATGAGAACTTGGGCCTGAATTCAAAAGTAAATACAAATAGCTCAGAAATTTATTTTTCCCTCTGGAATGTCACAGAGTATTATAAGCATCAGTTTACACTCAGCCTTTACACTTAATTGGAATAAATATATGGTCAACAGAGGAATCAAGATGACAAACTAAATTTCATTTTAGCAGCCATGAAAAGAAAGTGACTTGACAGGATTTCCAGAAGAAATATACACTCTATACAACGTACATAATGATGAGTCTTTATATTCTTCATAGAGTTTACAGAAAGTATACCGATAAAATAACATCTCAACTATTCAGAGTCATATAAAGTCTAACATTGCTATTTTATGGACGGATTTGAAATAAAAGAAGGAGTATGAAAAAGTATCACCAATAAAATTACAAAAGTTATTCTGCATGTTTCAATAAAAGACTTCTTAGAGAAATGTGTAAATGTGAATGGGTATTTCTAAATTACTACATGTAGGCCAAGCTATTATCAAAAGTTTGGACTCAGAAAATATTTGTCTCCATGAGATAATGGCTTTTAAAACTGATGGCACTTCAACTAGAGTGAAGAAGTCAATTAAATCATTTAGAAGAAACAAAACAAACAAACAAAGAAACGAAAACCTCACCATGTGTAAATAATTGGCCAAAGACTCTACATAATAAAATATAAAATTGTTGGTGTCTACTTCAAAAGGGCGCTTTTTCCCTTTCATTTATAGTGATTTTTATTAAGAAAAACACAATTATAGATGAATTCAAATATTCGTTTCCCAAAAGAAAACAGGCACAGATTTTTTACTATGCAGAAATCAAAATAATTTGAATTACATGGATCTCTTCATTACAATACTCTCCAGGTTTTAATTTTGACAGGAACATCTCCTATGCTGGACACTACCTCTTTGAGAATAGTTAATATTTTGAGGGACATGTTTTAAGACACAATGGGAAAATGCACTCACTAAAAACATGAAATTTCAGTTTGGATTAAGTTCGAAGATCGAGACATAAATGATAATCAATATTCCTTCAAAACCTGCAGGAGATTCTTAGTGTAAATCCTCAACTATTTACTAGCTTGCTTGGCCCCCATCCTAAATAGTTTTCTATTTTCCTAATGCAGAGAGAATATTGAGGTTTGTGAACTTAGTAAGGCAATGGTATCACTTCATTCTTAATGCTTGCAAGATCCTTTGGAGGAATTCTTGGTACTATTTTTGAAAAAATCATCGTATTTGTGTTTTAAAGATTTATTCAGTTAAAACATATTTGAAAATACTCAGAAAATAATTAAAATTCTTAAAAATACAGTTGCTTTCTAGGGCCTGGAGCAAATGTCAAATTTCAAAGATGTCAAAACACCATTGAACAAGACAAAGAAACCTATAAAGGGCCTCAAAGTGAGCTATAGAAAAAGTAAGGGGGGAATAATACCTACCACAAGATTTCAGCTTCTAATCCTTATCTTTGTCTTTTAGTCACAGATGGGAGAAAAGAGAAAATGAAGCAGTAGAGGGGAGGTGGCTGAGATGCTGGGATGGTGAGTGGAGGAGGAAGGGCCATGAAGAATGTGAATACCTTCAACGACACTGCCTGTTGGGGACATGTTCTGAGAAATGCATCACAAGGCGATTCCACTGTTGTGCTTACATTATACGATGTGGTACAGTGGACTACGCAGCCAGGGTGTATCATACAGCATGGCACTTTAGGCTACAAATCTGGAGCAGTCGTCCTCAACCTGCAGTTCACGGGTTGTATACACCTGATTTTCATGGGCTCCATATAAATTATATAATATAGTTAATGAATGTAAATAATGAAACTTCCTTTTAAAATGTTTTTATTATAGCAGAGGCATGTTCAACTCATGGGTAGTAGGTTGGACACACATGCAACGTATTTCTGTTCTAAATACTGTAGGCAACTGCAACACAAGAGTAAGTACTGTGTTGTGAATCTAGACCTATCTAAACATAAAAAAGCTACAGTAATAATTCTAGGCAATAAGGAATTTCTAGGACCATCATAATCTTACAAGACCACCATCATAATATGCATTTGAAATATGATTATGTGATGCATGACTACATAAACACACAGACACACAAATCTCTATATAACACATTATACAGTACTATATGTATATATACCAATATATAATTTTATACTATATACTAATATTTTCCTTTATCTTTCATTTATTCTTTCAGTTAATGTAATTTAGATACCATTTTTTTCTATTATACAATACATCCTCGGAGTCAAATAGCTAAATAATTACTAGGAGATTGAATTAGAGAAATTAAAAAACAAACAAACAAGTCTTTTATATAGGGATATAGCACAAAGGTAGAACATGTGCTAAGCATGTTCAAAGTCCTCAGTTTAATTCCTAGATCACCCCTTCAAGAAAAGAGACTTAGTATACAGTCAAGAAGATTGATGGGTGAGGAGCACTTTCTACAACCACAGTCAAAGCTCAGACCTGAGTCTGAATTGTAACTCTTATTTTTTCAGATGGCACAAATTGCTTAATTTCTCCATATTTCAATGTCTTCATTTGTAAAATGAAAATGAGGATAATATCTTATAAAACTGTTGTATGAATTAAATTAGATTATGTCTAAAACATGTTTAGCAGAGAGACTGGTATTTCGCAGTATAATTTTTACGAAGATAACCCAGACGGTCACAAAACTTACAGTAATTTGCTCCTTTTAAAACTTGCCCAGCTAAGGAAGGTGTAAAAGAATTCCTATTACTGTGAAATAAGAGATCAGGGGAAAACTCCACATTTTTACTTAGAAAATCCAGAAATCTTTCCCACTCTGTCCTACATGACTGAGATGGGGAATTGGTGTACTCAGAGGGGATTACGCGATTGTCACAGGCTGAGGGCAAACACTGTCAAGTTCTCACACACATTTGGAGTGAAGATCCTTGACAATTGAGTGAGCAGGAAAAACAACTACTTAACCAACGCCACCTCGGTAATACTACATGTGAGTTATTTTTCTGGTATTCAAAACCAAATTCAGCTTCTTACGTTATAGGCAATCCAGAGTCATGTCTCATTTTGTGTTAATGGGGCAGTTCTCATTTAATCTGTAAACTCAGCAGTGTAACTAATTAGCATGTTTCTTTGCTCCCCTTAAAAAATGTCACAGGCACTCATTTGAAAATACACATTAAATCATTTAAGTGAATCTAGTAATCAGAGAAGCAGAGCTGACATTTATGACATCTTACTTCTGATAGGTTCACTTATTTATAGATTCAAGGTACTGAATATCTACTTGAATATTAAAGAAGAATTTAAGAAAAGTGATGTATCAACCTTTAACACATGACAGCTTGAAAAATAGATTGTAAGCAAAGATCATTCATTTTTTTCCCAGAAATTTAGTTTTTACCCTTCCAGCCACTGAGAAATAGATATATAGAAATTAATGAGCAGGAACGAAAATATAAGCTATATTCTCCAAGGGACCTAATTTAACCTAGAAATCAGTAAGTCAGTAAGGAAGTTTCTCAGAAAGTAAAAAACAAAATAATACTGATTTTTAAAAATGTGTTTATTTGTAATATGAAATGTTGCATGGAGGGTGTAAAGTTGGACCACATGAATAGAGATCTCAAATGAGAACATGTCTGACTCCTTCTCAAAATTATAGGGCACTAGTAAAAAATAAGTGAGATAACACATGTGTTTTTGTAATAAAATACTGTATATAATCTCATTAACAATAAGATTTATGTTGAAGTTCTTTGGAAAAAAACCAAAAGGTACCTATATTGTCTCATTCATCATGAGAATACTGATCCTTGATAGGTTCATAAGATCCACTTTAGCTAGACCTATCAATTTATTGAAGTACAATTATGGGCCTGATATCTTTGTTATATAACAGGGTAAGAAGCCAGTATTTCAGTTTCCATTTTTGTTGAGGTCTTAAAATACAGACTCATAATCGCCACATTCCAAGGTTAGGAGAGTCTCTACACAGAAAATTTTCAAACAAGCTAAACAAAAACCAGTTTTCACACTTTTAACTTTCATTCACACTGAAGTTATAAAGAGCGTGGGATTGGGAAATTTGAGGGTGGAGTTTGTAAAAGACAGAGTGTTGGAGGTTTGGATCTTACCTCAAGCCCAGAAAGTACATCTTTGGTAAAATACTTGAAGAATGCTCTCTGAAAATTTGGGGAAACTGATTTGAAAATGAGAGACAGTGGCTGGCCAGCTGCCCAAGAGAAATATCCAGCTGCTGGAGTGAACAAAGATTACCATGTTGAATGCGACCTGAAAAAACCATGAAGGTCTTAAAACATTAGGCTCTCATATCACCACATTCCAAGGGTAGGAGAGTGTCTACACAGAAAATTTCCTATGGATTCAACATAACCCAGGGGCACAAGAGAACCAGCTTGGAGTTGTCCAAGACTCTGACCAAGTGAAGAGGTGAAGCGAAGCTGGAAGCATAACCCTGGATATGCTGAGGAAGTGGAAAGAGTTGTAAGTTAGAGATGACGTGATCATCCATGACAGGGGCAACAATAGGTGGTAAATCCCATGGGTGTGTGTGTGTGTGTGTGTGTGTGTGCGCGCGTGTGCACGTTTGTGTGCATGTTTGCGTGTGTGTGTGTAGGAGAAAGCTTAATTACCAAGCACATGTCCCTGAATGGAATCACCTTCACCGTGACCCCAAAACATATGGCATATTTCAATTATGTAACAATCAGATGACACAGTAACCAACTAATCAGAACTTGGCAATGATCAATCAGAATGACTTCTGCCAGTTTTCTAGAGCAGTACGTATTATACAATATCAGCTTTGCTCCAAAATGTCAATAACAGCTACCGTATTACTCTACTAAGTACGTTTCCACTCTGTATCTTTTCTTGCCTCCTCCAGGTCCAACCCGCAGAAGCCTGCAGCAGCCTAAAGAATGGGCTGTTCACTATCTCGGTAAGGAGCTTTTCACTGCAGGCTATTGGCCACGCTGGGCCTCTCTGGGAAAGGGAGGAAGCTCTGATTTCAACAGAATATGGAAGTCATGACTATTATATTTGGACTGGACCTTTATCAGCTGAACTCAGGTTTCTTTTCTTTGTTTTCTTGAGAACTATACAAAAGATTTTTTCATTATCTAACATTGACCAAAAATGTCATGAGATTTGACTTAGATTTCACCCAAGTGGAAGGAAAGGACCATCTCCACAAAAATGGGTTTGACTGAAACAGCTACAGTTACATAATGTTTAGGTGATAGATCTGATGTTTTCAAATTTATTCTCAGTCACAAAACTCATTCTTCAAAGGAAAGCTGATGCAAAACCCAATGTGTGAAATAGATCATCTCAGAATTGCTCTAATGGGGGAAAGATAAAGAGCATCAGGAAGCAGAGTTGTGTGCTGGACCCTAAAGGTGCTGAAGGGAAGGACTTCAATGGCTAAGCTTTTGTATTCATCATTATATTTTAATTGTTTCTCTTATTTGTGAAATGAGAATTCAATAGCTCCACAAGGTTTTCTGAAGAAGCTCGTTAATGAGCCACCTCCTTTAAACGTGTCCCCAGAACTGTTACTTCTCATCTTTCATATTTGAAAATGATACTATGTGACTGGGAAGACATTCAAACACCACGGGGCAGCACACAGCATCTTTTTAAAGTCGCACACATCTTCCAAAGTTTGTTGGATCTTCTGGGATACATCAGTGTTTGTTTTAAGAAACCATCTTAGTCTTTTAGAGCTTCTAATCCTCAGAGAACATCACATACAACCGACTAACAGATTAAGAAATCAGAGCTAAAATAAATGGACAGAATACTACTTGGTAATAAAAAGTAGTACACTGTTGATAAGTACGTATACCAGCTTGGATAGGTTGCGACAGAATGATGCTAAGCAAAATAATCAACTTCAGAAGCCATTTACTGCATGATTCTATTTATATAATGTTTTTGAAATCACAAAATTATACAAATGAAGAACAAATTAGGGGTTGCCAAGGGCTGGAAAGGGAGATAGTTATGACTATAAAAGATCCTTCTGATGAATTTTTTCTGTATCTTGACTGTGGAGGTGGTTTTGTGAATCTTACATGTACGGTCAAATTGCACAGAGCTAGACTCACACATACAAGTAAGCACAGGTAAAATTAAAGAAATCATAAAACAATGGATGTAGTGTTTCATTGATAATTTCCTGGTTATAATACTGCACTATAGTTAAACAAAGGCTACCTTTGGGGAAAACTGGATGAGAGTATATAAGATAGTTCTGCATTATTTCTTATAACTTCATGTGAACCTACAAATATTAGAATGGAAACCTGTTAGAATTTGGATACAGTAAATAGATTGTCATTTAATTGTATAGGTCTCATGGTTGAATATCTTCACTAATAAGATGATAATAATTTATAAAAAAAAATCCTAAAACAATAATGCAGGAATACCATGTATTGAGAGTAAAAGTGGAATTGCATTCTGTGGACTCAGATTTTAAAAATAAGAAAAATTCAATAGATGATCTTTTCTGTCGAAGGAGAAATCTTAGGCTTATGAAATGATCCACATTTAAAAATTAGGAAATTGTACAGATTTTTGGATTCATGAAAAGGAATAGTTGGAAGCTATACTACATCTACACTAGTAGAAGCAACGTTACCGCCTCAATGCTTATGAGGTTCCTGTTATGCAAATCTTCTCAGTTCCCTCCTGTGACCCTTTCTGGTAGCAATATGATATGATTTAAAAATACAGACCTGAAAATTAGGACAACTGGCCCAGATTCTGTCTGTGTCACTCATTTCCTTAGTAACCATAAACCAATGAATACTCAATTTCCTTATCTATTGAAGAGATAAAATTTCTACCATGCCTATCTCATGGTATTATGAAGAACAAATAAAAAAGCCACTTGTAACGGAGAACATTAGGAATTATTATACAAACATATCACATTATCTAGTAAATGCAGGAGCTGGATATAATCTATGGGATCATTTACAGCTGTCAACCCGTACGATAGCTGAGTTGCTCTAAGTGAAACTTCTGCTTTAGCATCCCAGGTCATAGGTCTGTCTTCTTGTTACCTTATGTCAAATAAGAGTGGTATCTTTATTATAGAAAGAGTATGTAAACCATGGAGGACCCAGATCTGTAAAGTTTGCTGTAAGAGTAGCAGATATCCCTTTTGTTCAGTGTAGAGGTTTGAATTTGATGCCATCACCAACCTTCATTTGACTTTCGAGGGAATTACTGGTTTTCTTATTACTGTGCCCATCCTTATTGGTGTGTCAATTATTGAAAAATATTCCAGCAAGATAATTTAACCAAACTTGGTTCCATATAACTAGAAAAGTCTTTCACTGCATGAAAGCTTTCAATGAAAAACACAATTTTTTTTCAAGATCATTCAGTATTTATTTTCTAACCATTTACTAGGACTCATGCTGGAGGCAAAACACACACTGGGCAACAGGTTACAGGTGATTGCCATCCTCTTTTAGCTTACATTCTTCTAGAAATAGTCTGACCATGCAAAGAGATATGCAAAATTGTGTATTTCTTACGTGTGCAGTTTTTCATCTTATTGATATAGTAAGAACTCTTTTTTGTAACATTTTCATATATCTCACGTGTAGCACCCTGTTTTTTTACTCTACGGTACTCATATTAAATATTAACTGCACATGGGAGATAAAACAGCTATTTCAAGATACATAACTATCACTTTACAAAGAAAATAAACATGATTAATATTTTTTCAAGCACTTCGGATATTTAAAACATGGTATTATGCCCTACCCAAAAGATAGCAATAATATGGCCAATGTGATAGATTTTGCTACTGACTCCACTTCTCCTTTAGCATATAGCTTTCAGTGCCCACTCACTGTGGGAGGAGCATCGTTCCCTTATCTACACTTGTCCATGTGACTTAGTTTAACCAATAGGATATTAACAAACAAGACACATGTGAAGTCTTGAGAATCATTGTGCTATTAGGCTCACTTTGTTCTACTGCTGTCACCACAGGACCATGATTAGACCAGCATATCAGGGTAGTTAGTCATCTGGAACAAAAATGCCGCAGCCGAGTTTCTCCAGCCGAGCCATCACGGCAGAGCACCTCTGGACAATCTGCATGGGCACGAGTGAGCCCAGGCAAGACCCCTCAGCAACCTGGCTAAGCCCAGTGTACATAACTAATGCCACAAGCAAGTCTGCAGTAGTGATAAATCAAAATTAGCATTAGTTTTAGTCTGATTTTACTGTTAAAATGATAACTTTCAATGAATTTTATCTTTAATTGTTACTTTCACTCTTTTCTCAAATTTCATATACTCAGTGAATTGGCTCCACAAAACTAAACATGGATCAGGAAAGGATACTTATGAAGAAGCTGAGAGACAAATAGGTTGAATGCAGGATGCAATTTCTAGAGATGTGGCTATAAATTTGCCTTTTCTCTACCAAAGAAGAAAGCATTTTTAACAGATTTATTAAAGTATAATTCATACAAAATAAGCTGCACATATTTAAGGCATATAATTTGATAAGTTCTGCAGATGTATTCACCCAAAACACTGTCACCGCAGTCAAAGACAGTGATCAGACATATCCATCATCCTCACAAGTTTTCATTGCTACTTCACTGCTAAGCAGCCAGCCAAAGGGCCAGAAGCATTTTAAAGTCAAGTTAGTGTGGCATTCTACAGACAATTCTGAAACAGTTCTAATATTATCAAGTTTCTGGGCTTGTGACAGAGCTCTCAAGTGTCCAGCACTAGTGGATCATGAGCCCTAAGGTTAAGAGAATCGTTTGAATACTTCATTCTAACAAGGGAAGTAAATTACTAAATAATCCACAAATATTGTTTATTAAATATTGGCATTTTGCAGCTTTCCAGATTGAATCACCCTGATGGTGTTTCCTTAAAAACATAGAAATGGTGTATTAGTATATTATACTAATGTCAAGCCAAACCATTGAGGTCTTCAATCATAATTTAGTTCCTTACATTGTAGGGCCTATTTTTTTTTTCCTTTTATTAAGCACAGCCTACTACTCTCAAAATCATGTATATGACTTCCAGGTTCACTATTTGTAAAATATGCAATTTTGCCAATTTTTTCAACCATTCTAGGCTTTGATTTCCCTCTCCATCAACTAAATAAAAACATCTAGCTTGTGGTGTTGTACAGATGAAGTAAACCAAGGTCAATGAAGTATCAAGTGTATGGGGTTCGTGGTTACTTTTACTAATGTCAATTCTCTTTCCTTTTCCTTCTTTCAAAGCAAAAGCAGAGTGAAGTTAAAGGAAGAATGAGGCTGTTGCAATTTCAAGGCAGGAAGAAGAGCCAAGCCTTCTGTAATAGCCTCTCCAGGATTCTCTGCTTTCTGCCCGTCAAGACAGCAAAATAAATACTAGAACAATAGAGACCCAGGTCATTCGATTTCAAGATATCTAATACATCAACATCAGAGATATCAAAAGGGTTATACATCTGTTGGGTCTTTGTTCTAATATTCATATTATGAAACCATATGACAATTTTTTCTCAGAAAATATCATGAACACTAAATTATTTCAATAGACTAATTTTAGGAAATTTGGGCTTAGCAACCTGTGTGAAGCCAAAAGCTGTGTTAAATTCCAACAGCTGTGAAAAGCTTTTTATGAAATGAGCATTAAAAAAGGTGAGAAGAAAGTCCTTTGAGAGAGAAAGAATGTAAAGAATAAAATAATGTAGTTTTATAGCTATTTCCTTTTTATTTCTGACCCACTTCATTATACTGAACTTATAAATTTTTTTCAATATTTAAAACTTGAAATTATTTCTTTGAAATTTTATGTATGTATATATATATATACGTGTTGTCAGAAAATAATTTACCAGAAAATGAAAATAATGATAGTTTCATTATATGGTCACATATTGAAGTCATGAGCTTATAGATATCTGTCTCTTATTATCTAAAAACTATTTTTTTATTTTCTAAAGTAATATTATTATTTACAATTTCTATAAAGTAGCGTGTAGTTTCCCTCCACAAGGCACTTTATGGTTAATCTGAAATCACCGCTATCTTCAATCAACTCTTCACTATAGATCATAAAAATTTTAATGTAAAATCTTTTTTTAGTTGCTGAAATAACCTTTAAGCATATATCAAACTTAGCTAGGCATAGGATAGTCTTGGTTCTATTTTGCCCCCAATTTTGCTATATTAAGAGTATTATTGATTTATGTTGGAAAGTGTAAATAGTGCAGTCTAAATACTTCATGTGTCCTCTCATTTTGCCCCATTCACAGTAATTACTCCAAAAAATATTTCTATAATAGATTTATCACAAAAGATGTCTATAAAATCTTTTTAATGTTACAGCAAGTTTGCAATCTACAAAATCGATACTGAAAATAAATTTATCCAAATAAAAGCAAAATTTCCATCAAAATATTCTTCCAAGTTGAAATATTTAAAAGGAAAACTAAAGAATCCAAAATTAACCTAGTACACAATTTAAATTACTATTGTTTAATTTTTCTCCCTTGCTTATCTAGTGATACATTTCCATGCCTACCTGTTGGCAAGTTTTGCTTAAAATAATTGTTATTTGTAAACATGTTTAAGGACTGAAATCATTAATATTCTGTTCATTAAATGATTTGATGAAATATTTTTATAGAATTTCAAAGAAAATAAAAAAAACGTTAAAAGGCTCACTTAGAAAACACTAATAACTTTGTTTGATACTTAGATTATTTGTGATGTATTAAGACTTAGACATCTCAAAATCCTGACTGATGACAGGCAGAAAAAAAGAAACTATACAGCCATGACAAATATCTGTCTGCATTTAACGCTGTAAATCATTTAATGTAATTACTATAACTAATTCCTCATATATAAGAATATTTGATGAATTTCACCACTACAGCTTCTATAATAATTGATAGGACATCACCATTTTGGGAAACAAAATTGAGGTGTGTGTATAATACACAAAGTCCAAGAACATTTCTACTTCACAGATTTTTGTAAGTTGAATGACATTATCTTTACTATGACATTGTGCTCTCCCCAAATTTGCATGTCCTGTCACCACAAAATTAGTTACTTTTTCCTTTTAACTCGATTGACAGTAACATTTACAGTAACATAATTCACCTTCTACAAAATGAATTTTAAAAGTTTTACTAAGATTAATTGATTTTCTACTAGAAACTTTGATGGCATTAATACTTGCTAAATTCCGCACTGATGAAACAATACATTCACCATGATTGTGTCATTTTCTTCTACGTGCACAGGAAATCTCGGAAATCAAAAGTGAACAAAATTTTCAACAAATGTTCAACAAATTTTCAGCAGTAAAATATAAAAAAAAAACCCACTGAATAAATTGTGAAATAATTTAAGTTAAAGAAGCTGCACAAAAATGGTACATACTGTACAATTTCATTAATCCTGTGTCTAAATAAAGCAAAGCTATAGGAAGAGAACACAGATCACTATTTGCTTGGTAGTAAAAGTGAGGAGAGAGGTTAATTTTGGGGGGTGAGGATACTGTTATATACCTTGATTGTGGTGGTGGTTACACGACTGAAAGCATTGTAAAATTCATTGAATTGTACACTTAGAGTGATAGCTATTGCATGTAAATTATACATTTATAAACCCTACAAAAAGCTAGTGAATGAAATTCATTTAGAAAGCAACCTTTAACTTAAGGAAAAGGCATACTTCAAAAAATATATCACACACATCTTCTGAAGAATGAGTCATCATCTTCAGATATAGTATTTTAAGTCAGAAACTCATTTTTCTAAGCATATGTTCAATCTTATTCAACAAATTTGTGTAATCTGATTTTAATGTAGTTAGGGATACTGCCAAATGGACATTCATGATGTGTATAATGATCACCATTTTCTTCCAATTGTACATTCATCATTATTTTTCTTAAGAAATGCAAATTTAATACTTCATTAAATACATTTTCCATTTTTGTGAGTTCATCATGCCAAAAGGGTTTATTGTAAAAAAAATTCAAATGATCAATAGTATAAATATGTTCTATATGTATTTCATACATATTTAAGCTATAATTTTCCCTAATTCCTACTGCCTTCACTAACCAATGGTTAGTAGAGTCATGCCTCTCACTACTTATGGTATTACTGGATGTGCGATATTCATGTTGCTCTAGGAAGGAAGATATAGATATAGACATAAATACAGACAGTTTGTTTCTGACAAGGGTTAGGATACAAATATATGCTATTGCTAAGTATCACTGTATTCACTACACAGGCAGCTGAGAGAGCGTTAGGGAAGACCAGAGCCAAAGCTATAAGTAACTGGAGATCTACTAATCAACCTCGGCTCTGTTTTAATGGAACGATTAGTAGTACTTCATTAAAATATGAAAAGATTTGGCACAAAGCTTATGTTATATGCATCACAAACATGGAAATGTGTTGCCCTCTCCAAAATCCAGTAATAGTCATGAACAGAAAAAGAAGATAAATGCTAACATTATGTAGAACATATATAAAATACAGATAAAAATATACTCTGTACAGGTGTATACATACATATATTAATATGTAACTTTTACTGAAAAATGCAAATATAGGTCAATATTATGAAATCTATTGAATTCACTGCATTAATTGATTCAATAATAAGCAAAGAATTTCTTAGATGATGAAAAAGCAATTGGTAAAAGTGCTTAAAAAATAAGAATACATGAAAAAGTCTCTTAATGAAGTGGAAATATTTAATATTCATCCTCCCAACTAAAAGTCAGAAAATACATGTTAGAAAAACAACAAAAAAATTTAAAGTTAATAAAGTTAGAAACAAGAAGAGTTTTCTTTATGTGAATTTTAAGACAAAATCTGTATTATTTAAGACCACTAGTACTTCTTACCTAACAACCTTAAAAAATAAACTCAAAAATTATTACAAAAAGTAGGAAAAAGAGAGCTAAGTAGTTAAAAAATAATAATATATAGACATCAATATCCTTCCAATAAACAACGTTGATTAAATTTAAGGAACAGTCCAAGAAAAGATTCTATTTTACAAAAAAATTACAAAGATAAACTTACAAGGAGCAAAACAGATAGAAAATATGTAAGGGTTTATTGAGAAACTTCCAAAAATATGCAAACAATAGAAATTCCTAGCAAGTTCTTAGACATGGATTTCAACATCCTAAGAAGATTGTTTTTTACTATATGACATTTCACTAAAAATACTATTAGGATTTGTTTTAAACTAAATCATCTAATACTTAAGTTCTTATAGACTTCCAAATAAGTACAATTAGCCAAGAAAATTTTGGGGAAAACATTGTAGAAGGAACATTTTAAGATATATCATGAAGTGCCTATAGTTAAAATTATGGTACTGACACATTAATAAAAATAAAAGAGAAATAATAAGGAGGCAAGTCTTTCTCAAGTGGAAAGGAAACAAAGAGATGGAGGGAGGGGGAAAAAGAAGAAGAAAAGGGGATTAAAAAAAGAATTAAGATGTGTTATGTATATAAGCCAACTCTACATAAGGAATGCAAACAATCTAATAAAAAAGATGGATAAATACAATAAGAATAAAGCAAAAAGTATAGAAAGATTACACAGAGGAATATAGAATATGATAAAATAGACATTTCAGATCATCACAGAAAGAAAAATTGTTAGAATTGTTAAAAAAATAGGATAGGAATCTAAAAAGAATGTATTTTGATGCTTACATCAAACTCAATAGATCAGATCATAGAATGTATTAATGGAGGAGAAAACTGACTATACAAAATGAAGCTATTCTAGAATATATCGAAGTTCCTTTTCAGCACAGGGGATTGAATCCAGTCTGTGCACATGCCAGGCAACATTCCACCCCTAAGCTCTTCCCACAGTCCAGGACATAGTTTAAAAATATTTTCAGAATAGGAAATCCCTCCTAAGTATGGCATTAAGCTTAGAAATTGTAATCAGAAAATTGATTAGTTCATTTATAGCTGAATCAAAAGATTAATAAAAATTGGCAAAAATAAGCAATCCACATTACCAAGAAAGTGTTCATTTTTTAATATAATATGAAGAATTCAAAAAATACCAACAACACAATTAATAAAAGGCAGTAAATGTGAAAAAATAATGCTAAAAAGGAAATTCAAATAGTCCTTAAATATATTAAACAATGTTCAACTTCATTATGTAAGGCAGAATATTATGTAATTATTAAGGATTATTAATATCACCCAAATGATATTATATGAAAGATAATTTATTATCTTGAGTATTGTACAGAGTCTTACATATTTATTAATTCAGTACCCTAAAATCAGAAACCACAGATTTATTAGGAAAGAGTGGCGGAGTCATTTTCAAATGACTGAGATGTAGACTAACCAAAGCTTCTCCAAACGTTCTTTCTCATAGATCCTCATTTTTTTCCCCATCATTCGTGGAATTACAACAGAAAAGTTTACCTAGACACTAAAAAGTACGGCCAATTTTATCTTTTACATCAATGTCTCCATTGAAGAAATAGTCAAATCAGAATACTTAAGGACAGTCTACTTCTTGTCACCCTGGGTATTTGGCATTTTGATAACATCTGAACTTCTTATATGGATCTTTTGTTCTAGAAAATCAAATAGAACATGGTAAGACTGATAAGTGTTCTGGTCACAATTGTATTTAGCTTAATAGCTGAAGTAAAACTCATTTGCACTGGCAAATACTATAAGGACATCTGTCCAAAAGACTTGAAATAACAAAAGAAAACCTGAAAAAAATAGCAAGCTGTGGATTAGATTTAAGAGTTGGAGAAATAGGTAGTTATTTCTTCCTGTAAATTCATTGTGGAGAAAAGGTAAATGATTTCTATTGAAGGATGTGAACAGTACCTAACAGTTGAGAATGTATTTTTCCCAATAAAAGCAAATTGAAAATTGAAAATATGTAAAAGTATTTCGACCAAAAAATCCTACCAGGCTGATGTCACTAAAATAGCTATGAGAATTAGAATATCTTCAGAGGGAGATTAGCCTCACAATAACACACACACACATATACATACACACACACGTGTGTGTGTGTACTAAAGTCAGCAAATTCTAAGTGTCAAACTCTCAAAGAAAATGGATTCCTTTATTTTTAAAAATGGACTGTAGAGTTTGATGAGCAAAACTGCTTTGCACAGTGAATGTATTTCGTATAAGTCTTAAATAACAATTTAAAAGCTCTCTTTAAATGACAAGTACTTTCAGCATAATATATCAAAAGAAAAAAATCAGCATACTAGAAATGGCTACAAACATTAAAGTACAAATCCCTTTAGAAAGAGTTAAAAACTGGGAAATGATACCACAGATTAACTCAGTCTGTTTATTCTTGTAATACCCACAGTTTGGAAGCAGAATGATACAGCAGAAAAAGATCCCAGGCTGTGTGATCCTGAATTCCAAGCTTGAGTTCTGCCAACTTTAATTTAGAAAGAGGCTGCCGCCTTCTATCTGCCTGGGTGTAAGTTCTGGTAAGAACAGGTAAAGCACCAGCATGGTACATAGCATCAAGTGGACACACTCAAGGTGGTAGTCACTATTATCACTAGAATCTAAGTAAAGAAACTGATGCGTGAATCTTGTGAAGATAAAAATTTGTCTACAATTATGTTTCACACTGAACTCTGATTACATAATCTTATATAAAAAGAAAACTAGTTGCCCCTGAAGGGAAATAAATTTGTTCAATACACAGTCCTGGCTTGACCGAGCAAAAACTTTATATACTGAGCAAACACTTTGTTCCAAGTAGAAGCCTAAGAAATGAGAATACAAAATTTGAAAAAAAAACACACTTAGGGATTTTAAAAAGGTCACAGTTATGTTGTAATCTGAAAGCATATAATTACCACACGTATAAGAGTTTATGCAAGGAATGGACAAAGTTCTGTGAAAACACAGAACTTACCTTACTTACTTTACCTGAAACCACACCATAGGTTACCTGTAGAATGGATTTTGAAGAACAAAAAGAAACTTGTCTTCGAGTTAAATGAAGTTCCTCCAGAGTCAGGAATGAACAGAGAATCAGGATATGTACATCTGCATCCCCACAGAATCTGTTTGGGGTCAGAAGACACTATGGACTTATCCGAGAAGTAGCAATGAGCCCGGGGATGGCTCTGAGCAGGGGTGTGAATGATTAAATGGTTGTATTGCTTCTAAGAGAAATCATTCCGGGACAAAGGAAACCAAAGGGCTGGACTTGGAAGGAGGCACCAATAGTCACAGGGTCCAGTTGGAGCAAGCTTGCCATCGTGCAGATGAGAAAAGAGGGCCCAAATGAAAGCAGAAGTAACGAAAAGAGAGGTAAGGAGCCAGATTAGGGCACAGCTGCGGCAAAATATCAAAGATTTGATTACAAGCTAGATGTGTGGGCAGTCAGAAAAAGTATAGCCTGAAAAATAGGCTAGAAAAATTATTAGTCCATTTGGGACATGTGAATTTTGAAAGGTTTAAGGGAGAAAGATAACTGCATTACAGCGATAAAAGAAAACAAAATATATCTTCCAGAGAATTTGGAAGCCGAGAACTATATTTGACTGTTTAAATTACTGAGAAGATTCTTCAACTGCTCCAGTTGCCAAATTTGAACAATGCTGTGGGTAAATCTGAAGTCTCATCTGTTTTGTACGTAGGCTCTGTTTATACCAAAATGGATTAAAAACTTGGTGTTTAGATGATATCAGCCCACATACAATGTCAAGGTGAGTTCTACTCAGTTCTCAAGTCTGCTTTGCAGCAGTAGTAATAATTTTGTGCTTTTTGCTGGTGCTATTTCTTCAGTAAGGTTCACTAGCACCGGATCCTAGTATGTCCTCAATTCTTTTTCTTCCCCACAGGGGCAATTGTGTGGTAGAACTCAGGGGTGAACAGCCCCAGAGAAGAGTCCTCAGCCACGTGGTGAGAAATCAGTATTTTCCTCTCCTAAAAGATAGTTAACTCTCTGGGGAAAAAGAGATGATCCTCAGAAAAGAGACACAGTAACTCCACTGCAGTCTATGGGACCTATGTTCATGTATAAAAATAGAATTACAAGAGATCAGGAGACACTTTCTAACTGTCAAGGTTGATTTTTCTGTATTATGCTTACAACTGTAGAACATGGCAAGTTTGAGAGTTTTTATACCAGACATAGATGGCACCAAACTTCTTATCAAGACATGAATCTGTTAGCTCCGGTGGCTTACTGTGACATAGGGGTCAGGCCATGGAAATTATTCCTCCTGCATCCAAATGCAGCCAGCCGTTTATACCTCCTGAATCATTCTTATCTATTTTTAGTCTAAATCATGGTAATTCATATATATGCTTTGAAAGATAAGCCTGATTTATTCTAAAGATCCTGGTATAATGGCTTTGTATATAGTCAGTGTTTATTAAACTTTATAGGAGAAATGACAAATGAAGTACACATTTCTCCTGGAAGAATGTGTAAGTGTAAGATATCTCGGAAACTGTGATTCAAATGCCCTCACATACTTATTCACAAGTTTTTGTTCTTTACTATTCTCATTGTTGAGAAGGTTTCAGGTTGTGGCCTTTGGTCTGAAGGTAAATAACAAATTTTGGAGCCCAGAAGAATCAGGGATAAATTTTCATTCTTAGAATACTAGATACGTGTTTTCTCTATGATGTCAAAACAAAATTATCTGATATAACTTTTTAAAGACTATACAACATTATATTGTATATCTGATTTACTAAAAGGAATACATTTCTAGTAAAGTCACAAATCCAGTTCTTGTAAATCAAATACTTTTATTCATTGCATAGAAATTATGAGAACCCCTATGATGTCTTTCGGAGGCCAAAGAATTCATCTACAAAGGCAAAAGAATGAAAATAAAATCTCTCCCTCTTTCCTCTAATTCTTCTTCTTCTCATTCTTATTCTTCCTCTTCTTCCCTACTCTCCCCAAGCCTGCAAAAACGTTTAATTTAAAAACATGATTAAATTTGATACAACCCATCTCAAAGCAAGAATACACAGTGGACAATTTCTTGAATCTGAAACATAGTTAAAGGTATGAGAAAGAGACAGAAAAATAGAGAGTTTAGAAAGAGTCCACATAACTGGCCCAGAAGTAGGTCTGGTTAAGAAGGTTAATAAAACCGAAACAGCTCTGTCACCTTAAAGGACAAGGGCATCCCTTGGTGCTGTTCTTTGTGATGCTGCATTCCTGAACCAGCTCTTCATCTGGTGAGGCCAAAGTATCAGTAGGACCAGGTATTGTCATGCATACCTGTGATTCCAGCACTCTGGGAGGCTGAGGCAAGAGGATCACAAATTTGAGCCCAGTCTGGGCAATTTAGCAACTTAATGAGACCTGTCTCAAACTAAAGGGGGGTGGCAATGGATATAACTCAGTGAAAGCCCTGAGTTCAATCCCTTGTACCAAGAAAAAAAAAATCTGTCCACATATCAACAGACCCTATGTAACCTTCCTTACAGGAAACAGGAACATCCTATCAAAAGACTCTCTCACATGACATGTAGAAAATGAAGAATGACAGCAACGCTAACTAGACCAAGTTTACACACATACCATCATCAGATGTGAAGGAACCCGTCAGTAAATTGCGCCTTGTGCTCCAAAATATGTCAGATGTAAACTCAGTCAAGGATCCTGCATTCTGAACTACAGAACATGCTCAAAACATGCCAAATAGAAGAACAAGTGTGAAGACGTTAGGCTCTGTGTGGTGTACAACAGGATGTGGAGATGGCAACAGTGACAGGAAGAATTTTAAGGTGGCTCCCAAGATCGCATCCTGCCTGTGTACATACCCTGTGCAATCTCTTCCATGCAGCATGGAGGAATGCAGGAATGTTGTAGACCTAGCAGAGCTTAAGGATGCAATCAAGACCCATAATGAGTTGACTTTGAGTTCTCCCAAATGGAGACCATGCTGAGTGGATCTGACTTAATCACAGGAACTCCTAAAAGGGAGACCCCCATACCACACTCGGAGAAGTAAGCTTTTCTCTTATGAAGGTGCACATGGAAAAGACGATGTAGCAAAAACCTGAGGGCAGCCTTTAGTGGCTGAAAAAAGTCCCTGGCTGATGTTCTCAATTATGAATCTGCCAAGAACCACATGAAGTTAGAAGAGGACCTCAGGCCTCAAATGAGACCACACAGCCCCAGCTGCCAACTTGTTTACAGTCTTGTGAGGCTCTGAGTAGACAGCCCAGCTCAGCCCACGCCTGGACACTTAACTACAGAAAAGGTGAGATAATCAGCCACAGGTTTACAGCAGTTTATTACACAGAAATACAACACTAATCTGACACAGGAACCCAGTCTCTAAACATAAAGAATAGGAATAAAAGAGATAGTCTCTAGAGAGGTAGGTATTTCCCTGAATGTATTCATGCAATAGCCTTTTCTAGACAGGCCTATACACAATAGAGCTCATTATTTTTTATTTATTTTTTTATAAAATAAATTTATTTTATAAAACAAATATTATTTATTACTTATTATTGATTTTTTACTCATTAAATGTCTCTGATGACATTCTCCAAACAACAGTCTAGCAAAGACTTAGGAAGTACTCCACTGTCCCAGCCTATTCTTCCCCCTTTCTTCAGCATTACAGAATTACCCTTCACCCTATTCTTCTAATGTTAAAAGAGATTTATGTACCCTAGTAAAAGTACAAAAAGGAAAAGAAAAGTAACTGAGAAGTTCCTCTGTAAAGAAAGTGTTTCAATTTTAACAAATTTCCGGAGACACTTGTGAGCAAGCTATATGTGTACATAAAATACCTGCAAATACTAATGAGTTTCTAAACCAACATTATTTTGAATATTTTAATGGACATCTCCTTGATGGAGTATACTGGGTTACAAATTCCCTTTAAAACTTAAATCTTGGCTTAGTAACCTCAAAGGGGAAAAAGTAATCCAGCCAAATTCTTATGTGGCTAGGAAATGTAGGCTAATGCACCATGACACTTGAAAATGGATGCTTCCCTCTGAAAGTTTTATGGCCTTCAAAAAAGAAAAATGTGTTTTTTCCAAATGGCATATTGTAACAAATATTCGTACTAAAATTTAATTTTTCAGATATGTACTTATATGTTCGCTTATTACACTTTCTCTTTGTCCAGATTCATACTCATGTACTTACTACAAAAGTCTCCTCAGAAAGCTTTCCGAATGCATTAAACATATTTTTCTAAAAATATCAGTATAAGAGTGAACTCCATGTAGGCCGTGACAGTGAAATTGTGTGTGTCGGCATGTGTGTGTCCTAGAGCGTTTCAAGCAAGAAATGTTGTCACATGTAATGATCCAAAGAAAGTCACTGAAGCTACTTTTCTCTTTAAATAAGATGTACATATTCAACATTTGAGTGTTTCTTGTTTTTTTCTGTCTCATCACACTTCAATCAAACACAAACTAGAACTTTTTTTTTTTTTTTTTTGGTGCTGGGGATTGAACTTATGATCTTGTGCTTGCTAAGCAAGCACTCTAACCACTGAGCTAAATCCCCAGCCCCTAGAACATAATTTAAATAAGTATGTTTTAGTTATAAATTTATATTTAGATATATTTGTAATTTCCAATAATGTTTAGAAATTATATTGTACTTTAGAAAAAGGGTCCACAATTGCCTTTCTATCCTGAGAAAGAGCTCACTTCATAAATATTAAAGGGGTAATATTCTATTATGTAAATCAATAATCACTAGGTGATAAAATACTTTAACTTCTTTCATGTTGCTGTATGATACTATCACAACTGACAAATTAGTAAGATTATGTGATATGATTTTATATGGTCATATATTTAGTTTTTTCTGGGAAAAGTTTTAGGTGATGTCTTAAACTGTCTTACTATTTTCCATTATGTTATTAAATCAAGAAGCCTAATAATAATAGCATGCATGCTGATTAGGATAACAACATAGTTTGCCAGGATTATTGTTTGCTTTCTTCTATTTTTATTAGCATTGTTCAAGATAAGATAGAAAAGAAATAAACACAATTATGAAATATACCTCATACATAAAGCAGAAAATATACCAAGTCAACTCATTACATGTTGAGTCTAGTAATAATATTCATTTTCAGCATGGTTTATATGTGAGTGGATAGACATTTTTAGAATTTAAAACCCAAAAATAGTTTTATCTTACAAAATAAAGTAAATGCTATAAAAATCAAGAGAAAGGATGATTATTAGGAAAGAGTTTCAGGGATAAGTAACAATACCATGTAAAATTATACCAATAAGAAAAGATGCTAATAAGATAAACTAAATGTTTAGCTGGAAAAATGGTAGCTATAGCAAACATTGTGGCTAAAAGTTTGCTTAAGGTTTCTTCTTTAAGTTTCAGACTATTCAAGTCATCACACAATTTTAAAAAGTTAACTGAGAAAAGAGAATCCATTTTCATTGAGCAGGCTTTCTTGTAATGAATGATAGTCATTAAATATTGTAAACAAAATCTTGCCAAAAACAATCTTTATGTTCCTCATCACTATGAAATTTACTTCACTGATTGTTCAACTCCATACAAGCAGGATCCCTCTAGGAATCTTCCAGACTCTGTGGAGCACAGAGTGGTTTCCAACAGAATTTTAGACTTTTTTGTTATGAAAAATGTTGATATTTGATGTGATCTTCTCAAATGAGGATTTAAAACTCCTAACATTTTATTTGTTAATATTCATGTGTTGCTAACATAGAAAAAGAGCGATTCACATGAACATCCATCTCTCCCTACATGCACTCCTGTTTATCATGTTATGGTGAGAATCAGAAAGAGGCCAAGACAAACTGACACTGATGTTATAAAGCCCCTTTCATTAGCAGTGATATCTAAATGTATCTCTGAAGTAATTCTCAGGGTTCTGCTGGGACGATTCAGTACACATTGCACTCCACTCAACTTTAAATAACGATGAGATAAGCAATTACCATTTTCCAATTACTTCATTTTCAAGAGACACATTCGAGATCAATATGTAGATCATCTTGGTTTTCGACGTTCAACTTAAACTAATGTCCACGTGAAACTGATTGCTTTCTTGATTAATAAACAACAGTACCCACAATCATGCGTGGTTAAAGACCTCAGTGGTGATTTGGGTGGTACTTGGGTGATGGTGGTAGTAACAGTGGCAGGTACCTAAACTTTTCCTGCACTACTTTTTCTTACTATTATCTAAAGAAGACAGATACCTAATAGCATTGCTTACTTCACTCATACTGTCTGGTACAAGTAAAATATAGAAGGGGAAAGAATGAATTAAGCTAGTGATAAAAACATGAAAGAAGTGACCGGATAGCCACACCAACCATGATTAGGCTGGAAGAGTAAAAAACTGAAGAAAATCAAAACAAGTATTTCATTTCTGTTCAATGTAAACTCTCCCAACTATTTCTAAACATAAGAAGCCAAGTCTTCCTTCCCAATCTAATAAAAGCATGTATCCAGACTCCCGGAGTGTAAGGGGAATTAGACGTACTCCTTCATATCAGCACAAAGATATACACAGTCATAGTAAAAACAATGAAACTCGAAACACTGAGGAAAGCTTTTAGAGTAAACAGGGTTCTGTGGTTCCTGGACAATAGACTCAAAAAGGAAAGAGAGCACACAAAAGCAGCATACACTAGGAAAAAGGTGGCAATTCCTAATGAAACCAACCGTGGGCATTTGTTAGCGATGGGAGTACAGACGCCTATCTATAGGGCTGAAATCTACCAAGAAGATTCCCCAGGCTCAAGCAGAGAGCTTGAGAAGCCTGGAAAGAAAGGGGACCTGACCGTGGTCCTGAAAGTAAACCATTAGCAGGGAATTCTGAACTCTCCAAGCACCCACACACCATTTTTCCCCACTCCAGCTTAAATGAGACAAATAGCCACTAACATTCGCCCTCAAAAACATTGAAACTTTCTCTTAAGATAAAGTCAGTCTTTATAATATCCAGCTCCTCTTTCCTAAATAGCCTGTCCTTGAGCGCTAGGTGTGCTGTACCAGTTAAAAAACAGGAATGAAGATTTTGACGAACTCACAACACTAGCAACTACAGAAAGCTCACACTTGACAATCTTATTGATTCTATTCTACATTTCTTAAACTCAGATAGGAAATCATGCCTACCACATAAACCTCTCAGAATGAAGCTTTATTAAAGAACGCTCCAAATTCTCTAACCTAATCCAAGCTGCCTCGAAACTCTAGGAAAATAAGGTGCACAATATCCTCGTTTTCACTCTATAAACTACAAACAATTCCCTAAAGATGTACCAAAAATACAGGTTCCACGGCGAATACAGGCGTCGTTGGTCTTCCTTGGGCTGCTTTCCAGCCCTTACAAACCCAGGAAGTCGAGAGAATCAACTACACCAATCCGAAGTGTTAATAGTACACCGAATCAGGGGAGGAAAAAAAAAAAATCTCCGCACAAAAGACATCTCGTCAAAGAGGGAAATTCATTTTGCTGGCTCAAAAAGGAAGGTGGCAACAAAAGTAATGTGTAAGAGAAGGAAAAAAAAAATCATTCTCCGAAAATGTCCTGCAACTCGTCCAAGTGTAAGACTTACGTGTTCCGTCAAAACGGGTGGCGATGGTGTCGAGGAAGGTGTTCTGGGGAGCCAGTAATCCTTTCATCACCGGCATTTTTCCAGCGTGGTGTGAAATTCTCCATCAAAGTTTGTCCAGAAGGGCGGCTGGAGAGCAAAGTGCCGGGAGGGAGCGCGAGCGCGGCGAGGCGCGGGCCGGCAGGGAAGGGGGACGCAGGGGCGCGAGCGAGCGCCGCGCCGCCGACTCCGCAGCCCCGCGAGCGCCCCGAGCCCGCCTCGCACTCCGGGCCCGCCCGGCGCAGGCTCCCGCGCCCGCCCCCGCCGCCCCGCCGCCGCGCACCCCCACCGTCCCTCGGCGGGCGACAGTGCCCGCCCGGCGCCGCCCCGGCCCCCACCGCCCGCCCGCCGGGCCCGCGGTGGCCAGGGGCGCCGCGCCCTGACCCGGGCTCTCGGGCGCGGGAGGGAGGCGCCCGACCCGGGGAGGCCGCGCCGCCGAGCCTCTCGGGCTCCAGGCGGCGCCGAGAAACGCGAGAGAGCGACTCCCTCCCACCCCCGGGAGCCGGTGAACAAAGACCCCTTTGTTCCCGCTCGGTCCCCTCCCGGGGAGCCCGGAGTCCCGGGGGTGTGGTGTGGTTGGAGGGAGGAGACAGGTCGCGGCAGGTAGCCGGCCTCCGCCTACGACGGGCGGGGGTGTCTGGGGAGCAGAGGCGGCCTGGGGCTCCGGGGGAGGCGGCCCCCTTCCGGTGCACCTGCCGTGGTGAGCTCCCGCGGCAGGACCAGAGCAGCTCCAAGTTAGTTGCACCCCCCCCCCGCTCGCAGGTCACCCGGGTCCTCAGCCTTGGGAACCGGCGCAAAGCGCTGGCGTTCGCAGCCTCGACTTCCCCACCCTACCTAAAGTGGAGCGTCAGTCGCCCTCCCCTCATTACAGACCCTCCCCAGTCATCCCGAGCTAAAAGGAAAAAGAAACCCCTTTTTAATGGAAATGATGTTTTCCCACTCTCCTATGAAATGTGAATAAAGCATTTATAGAAAAGTTCGCTATTTTTTTATTGATTAGCAAAATACCACGTAAGTAAAAATAGTAAGGTTGTCTTGCAAAAATAGCTGCAATCCGAATTTCCCAGATCGTCTCCTCCATCCCCCGCCCCGGGTCCACAGGTAGGCTCCCCCGGGACAGGCACTTCCAGGAAGGAAGCCGGGCCTGAGGCCAGGAACTGCAGGTGCCTCCGAAAACGAAAGTGGTCTCCGCGCCTCCCTCCTGAGACGCGGGGTCCCCCTCTGCCTTCCCCCGCCCCCCGCAGGGAGAAGGCGCCCTACGCGGGCGCAGCGTGCAGGCGTGGAGGGGACACTGGGGGGGCCGGAATGCAAGGCAAACCCAGACGGGAGGGAGGCGTGCGAGGAAAGTTGAGAGCCCAGGAGAGAAAAACAAACGTGAGCCCAGGTGCTGCTGCACCCGGAAGGAGCGGAGGGGCAGCGAACAGGTGTCTGACCGCGGCGGGCGCAGCGAACGCCGGGCGCAGGGACTCGGGCCCAGCGGGGCGGAGCGACTGCCCCCCAGCCAGCCGGGGTCGTGGTTTGAGGTCTCCCGGCTCCGGGGGCGACCGAGAGACCCTCCGGTTTCGTCACTGCTGCCCGAGGCTCCGGGAAGGCGGGGGTGGGGAGAGAGCGAGGCTTCCCCTGCTCCCCGCCCCGGCCCCCCTAGTGATGCACTTCCTGCGGCCGAGGATTCCCTTTGTGCTGAAATTCAGGATCCGGCCGCGGAGCGCTGCCGGGGGGCGGGGCGCTCCGCTGGCGGCCGGGATTCCCGAGTGGGCGGCCGTTCCCGCGCGAAGCCCTGGAGGCGCGGTCGCCTTCCCCGCGGGACGCTGCTCCTGGCACCCGTCTGCCCCGCTCCTCCTCCCAACTCTGTCCCGAGCCTGCAGTGCTGCGCGGAAACACAGCTCACGCCGGTGGCCCCCACGCTGCCAGCGGAGCGCTACGGCCACTGCAGGCGGCTCTGTCGGCTTTCCCTTGGGCGGAGCCCGGGAGAGAAGGGTGAGGGACTCCCTGCTTCCGCCTGCATGCTGCGTCGCGTCCAGAAAACCCAGGCTGCCTCTATCGATGAGAAAGCGAAAAGAGACTTAAATTCGTCTTGAGATGTAGTCATTGTAACCCATGACTCAGGTTCATGAAATTTGCAAGGTAGGACTGTACGCAAAAATTGTTTCCTCGTGGGCCTGATCCATGTTGCCTAATGCAGGAACTCTGCCAGTGCAAAGCCCCAGAGGGGCCTAAGAATGGGAAACCGAAAGCAAGCCTGGCAAAAGGGCCTTGGTATTTCTCATTGAGCGTTTTAGTCTCAACTGCAGCAGCTACTATGAGTCAGGGACAGTGCTAAACAAGAAAGATCACTGCCCTAAATTCAAATTCAAGCCCTAATCTTATTGATCTGCAGGAGATGGACCTCACCATCTCTTATTCAAACAAGAAAGCTTTTTTCCATGTGTTTTGTTTTGTTTTTTCAGTGCGGGGGATGGAACCCAGAGCCTCATGCATGCTAAGCATTCTACTACTGAGCTACATCCCCAGCCCAAGAAGCCCGTTTTTGTGAAGATTTTCATAATTACTTTGGTCTTCAGTCCCAGGTCTTCTCTGAGCTCTGGCCCAATCTAAGACCTCATGTTCCTCCTGAGTATTTGTAGCGTGGTGAAGCCAAACCATTCCATCAGAACATGACCTCCTGGCGTGTTTAAGCGTACTCCATCCTGCTAAACATATTTTGTCACCTTGAAATCAAAGGTCAAGCAAGAGGCATTTATAAATTTCATGTCCTTCCCTTAAAGGAAATTTCTCTGGTCAAGAGGTCATATTCCCAGTGGAGATCATGTTTTTGACTGGAGAAATGTGAAAGAAGGCAGAAAATCTTAACAGCCAGACCAAGATATTTTATGTTATGTTCTGTAGAAGGCTTTCTAGGTAAACCCAACCTACACAGACTTCACTGATCTATGTATAATAAGCCACCCCAAAACCTTCCTGCTTAAAACAGCAGTACTTTATTTTGCTCAGAGATCTCCGATTTGTGCATGACCAATGGAGCCGCATATTTCTGAGTCAGCTTAGCCAGGGACTGGAAGACACTTCCAAAATGACTCATTGAAATGGGTAATAGTTTGGTGCTGGCTGTCAGGGGAGAGCTCAGCATGTGCTGGGCCCTCAGCTTTCGTTCATCCAGAACTCTCCAGGAGCTACTTAGGCTTCCTCACAGCATTTCAAGTGTGAGTACTCAGAGAGACAGGAAATAGAGCTGCCAATTTCTTAAGGCCTGATCCAGAGGGGAAAAAAAGCAGGCACAGAATCCAGGTTGACCAGGAGCAGAACTCCATCCCCTTGATGGAAGAAGTATCACATAATTTTGAGCCATACTTTAAAATTTCAACATTAGTTTGTTAGTAGTTTGAGTTTCAAGGATGTTGCCTTAAAATTATATTTCAAAATTCAATTAAGAATTTTTACCTATTCTATGTACAAGGGGTGACTGAAAGATGTGAATGGTTAAATTTAAAAAAAAAATACATTAGAGTAAAAGACACCTCTCCAAGAACAATGGGATAAGCATGTTGAAGCCAGGAGGAGTATTTTGAGGAGGATTAATGGCAGTGTGACTTTTACTACAGTAAATTTTTAATTTAAACATTCCCTGTATGTTATGATCACTCCTCTTTTATCAGATGTTTGCTGCAATTTCTGTCAAAAATATGGTATGTCTTCATCTGTTTTACTCACTAAATCTGGCACCATGTAACTTCCAGCTCTTCCCTGAAGTCAAAATGACCATGAAAGGTAAACATTTTGAATTGATTCGGGACACAGCCACAACAGCATAACAAAGGCACTCACAGGAGAGACTCTCAGAAACTGGAAAGAACAATAGCACAAATGTGTTAGGAGAAAGGGGGATTATTTTGGGGAGAGGGATTAATGGCCTTGTGTCTTGTACAGGATGAAATCATTTTTTTTAATTTAAATATTCACCATAGTTTTTGAGCACACTTCATATTTCCACAAACATTTGGGATTTATGGGTATAAGCGTGTAATTCCTTATAGGGAAAATAAGAGAAAAAAGATAGAAAATATATGTTAAATTCATTTAAGAACTATAAGCTGTAGATAAATTATTTTCATTGTTTTTCTTTAATGTGCTTTAAAGATAACACCAATATTTGATGCTGTCTTCTAAGTCTAGATAGTACTGAAAAGGACTTCAGAATGCCCTACATCTCCTTGATGGTTCAGATCTTCTTCCTGTACATTTCCTGTTATAATACACCCAATACTATCACACAAAAGAGCTGCAGCTGCCTTATTGAGGTACATGTATTTGCCTGTGAGGCTTAAAAATATTCTTAAACTTATTCCAGCAAGAAGAATTTTAGCTTTCAAGAGAAGGAAATACTTTAATTTACAGATGAGTATAAAGGACCGTCTACTCAGAAGTACTGAGCACTCATTTTACCTCTCTCTCTGATCTCCTTTGTGACCTTCGTGTGGCTTTGGACAAGCCATTCAATCCTTATAGATTCCACTTCCTCAAGTGGAACAGTACTTCCCTACCTACTTTATTGAGTGGAAGAAAAATTTTTTTTAATTCTATTTTAATGGTACATTTTAGATGTACATAGTGATAATATTCATCATAGGGGATTTGTACCTATATATTGACATATCTTGTTGCTTCTTTTTTTCCCATTCCCCTCCCCTCAATGTGTGGCATGTGATATAAAGGATTGTTAATAATCATGTTTCTTTTGTATTCCAAATACATCTAATACAAAGTTGTTTATACACAATAAATATTGTTGACTGTTACATTTTTGGCTTCTATTTGCATATTAATAATCTGTTAACAAACTATAGTTTGCGAGCTTTCTTTCTGAATGTAAATGGCTCTAGAAGTTCAAGTGTATTTATTTCTTTGACTAAGGCTTGTAAATTATTGTGCTCTTAAATTCAACCAAGATTTGTGCTAGTGCTATGGTCAGTGCCTATTCTTCCCTAATGTGTGGCAGAACCAGAATACTTTGGCAAACCTCCAAAGCTATGGTTTTAGGATAATCGGGGTTAAGCGTCCATAAAAACAATAGTTTATTATTCCAATGCTGTTGTTCATTCTGTATTCTTAACATGGATTGGCAAAGGCCTCTGCTCATCATTGGGCCCAGACTGATGGTCATTCTGTCAAAAATATGTTTTCTTTGATGGGAAAGAAATAATATGGTAAAATAGCTACTATTTTTTAAGACTTCTACTCACAACTAAATGACCAGAATAAATCACATGACCATACTAGGTTTAAAAAGGTGGTAAAATACAGTCCAACCACACCCATTAGGAAAAGGGGCTCCAGAATGTTCAAGAGTGGAAACGTGGTGCAAAGATTGAGATCTCATTTCAAAACAACTTCCTGGAAGAGCTTTGCTGATATCAGTCTCTAGCTTCCCCCATGTCCTCCAATCCCCTACCCCTTTCGTGCTGAGCCATGCTTTTAAGGCTGCTCCCCAGCCAATAACTAAACACGATGCCAATATTAAAACTCAGCTCTTTCTATTCAGTAGAGTGCTCTTCTAACAGGTGATCTTTGCTCAGGGATCCCTCATTAGCTTGGCCAAGACTTTCTCAGCGGCACATCCCTCAATCTGCCCACTGATCCTTTTCTCTCTTGCCCAGGTGTCTGTGGGACTCACAGCCTATGGACTCCCTGCCTGCTCATGGATGCACCCCCATGTCACATGCTCTTCCCGCCATACCTAATTCTACCCAGGGGTTTACACTGAATGTTGCCTGCCAGGAAGGTTTCCTAGGAAAAGAGAACCTGAGACCATGTGCTAGATTCTACAATGGACAATGAATATTAGTTACTAGTTTTAAAGGCCAGCAAAGAACATCTTACATATTTATTCACTACCTTCACTACAACATCTCTTATTTCTCCCCTGCTCGATGTTATCCATGATTACCCCTAATCTGGGAACCATCTAAATATCCTCCCCTTAAAACTCAAATAAACTATTACTAATTTCTGTCTCCTCTAGCATCTTCAAATATGTAGAATCTTTTTTTTTCTCCATTTTCTGCTGTCATCTTTGTAGTCGATATATTCATTATTTCTAGCTGTATTTCCCTTCTTTGATCTTTTTGTCACGCCTGTCGCTGGGACAAAATAGCTGATATCCACAATTTTGAGGAGGAGAGATTTAATTTGCCTCACAATTCAGGGGATTAAGTCCATGGAAAGTGGGCTCCAACATAGAGACATGGCAGGAAAGCTTCTCACCTTATGGCAGCCAGGAAGTGGAGAGACAGGAGGACCCACAGAGGGAAATATACTGTTGAAAGTCATCTCCCCCAGTGCCATGCCTCCTCTGACCAGGCTGCACCTCCTGACAGCACATTTAGCTCTGACCCCATCAGTGGATCAGTCCCCTGAGAGGATAGTGTCCCCGTGATCCAAGCACATTCCTCAAGTTCCAGCTCTGAACACGAGACTTGTGGGGATGTAAAACATGACACCATTCTCCTTCATTTTACCCTTTAAATTGTAGCTTGCCTGGTGTTTTTCTGTAACATAAGTTAATCATGCAACTCTTTCTTTCAAAGCTTTATATCTCTGCAGGCAAAGGAAAATATGTTACCTACTAGTTAAAGCCAATCCAAAGCTGCCCTCTACATAGTCCTCTGGACCCATCTACATTTACTACACATAAAGTGGTTAACTCCTGAATCTTCTTGCCCATGATACGTACTGAATTTTGTATAGTTCCCAGAATGTATTATCTTCTTTCTGGTCTTCATCCTTTTTAACACATTGTTATCTCTATCTCAAGTATGAGCATCTCAGTCTTGCTCATTTTCCTCATCGGTTGAATTCATGCCTCTTTAAGGATTACCTTCAATGTCACTTCCACTTAAACCTTTCTTTTCTTTCTCTAATCTAATTTAGATAGTCTTTTCTTTGTGTTCCTATAGTAATTCACACATGCCTGTATTATATCCCTTTACTTATGTAGGCATGAGCCCAAACTGATATAGTACAGTAAAAGAAAAGTTTCTACATTTACTAGGATTCCATTTGTTTGCTCTTAACAGAATATTCAAATTAGTGAGACTACTTGTGGATTAAACAAACAGGATTATTATTCTCTGAAATAAGTGGTCAAAGATAGTTGCAGATATAATTTGGAAAGTTCAACAATGTAAAGCATTTTTTCTGATTTTCTTGACCTTTTCCTAGTGGTTACAAGATGGTAGTTGGAGTTCCACTCACTACATCTGTATTCCTCTATCAGAAATACAAAACACGTAGGGCTGGATAAAATTCTTTTTTATGAGGAAAAGCCAAAATTCTCTTTTGAAGCATTCTCTTCCCCTTCAGAAGTCTTCTACTATGTCTCATTAGCACTGTGTCATATGACCATCTGGAATTGCAAAAATGATGTGGAAGTTATTAATTAATTGTCTAGCAATTAATAACAAAGTGGGCAAGAGCTAGCAGTTTAACAATGAGTTTGGAGTCAACTAACATAGAGCTTCTGCCACATATGTTAAGGCAGTTGTAAACAAAAAGTCACATACACAAAGGCCATAATGTGGATGAGAAAGTGGTTTCACATTTGAATTCTGGGAAAATGATAGAAGCTATGTGGCTTCCTGTATTGAATATAATTTTATCCCAATCTCAGGCTCAGTGAGAGACTTGAAGATCTACTATTAAGTGCCTAGCATAAGAACGAGGAGAACTGTAGGAATTTAGAAAATTACTAATTGGGTAGCCAATTCCTAAAAGCCACACGTCCCCTTTTGGCTATTGCAGGGAACAGTGAAGGACTTACTAGCCTGAGATGTAGTGCTACAGGTCTTACTTTGCTCACTTGTTAGACAAGATGGGTTAGATTATGTTGTGATAATAATGAATACCCACCTCAAATTTAAGTAATTTAAGTGCAAAACTTTAATTGTTGTTGATAAAGTAATAGAAGGAGCTCTTCTCTGTGTAACTGAGCAGGTCTATAGATACTCAGCCATCTTATAGCTGCACATCCAGAAACTGAGGTTTCCATCATTGTCCCTGAACAGAAAAGTCACCAGCCTAGAAATTACACATGTCACTATTCCAAGAGCTCAAGGATCAGAATTACTTACCAAGGGGTGGGGATTTGGAAAGCACACTCTCAACACTCATATAAGAAGGAAATCATAATACCACCTACTCGGATTTTTGGGGTGGTAGTTAAATGAGTTAATAATGTAAAACACACAAAGCAGTGCCTCAGTTATAGGAAAAGTCCAACAAACATGGGGCATTATTAAAGTTGTAAGTTATCCTGTACATACCTTCCTCTTAAGAATTTAAGTCACCAAAATGAGCCTAATATCATAGTTGGGTAGTAGGCTCCTAGCAGTACATGGATTCATCCAATAGCATCCTCAACCCTTGTTTAATTTTCACAATAGTTAACATAAACGACCAAGAACATGTTATTGGTAAGGAAGACACTTTACTGCCAATGAGTGAATCTGAGTCTCTTAGGAAGAGTGGAAGGTACTCCATCACAGGAAACTTAATATGTCCTAAATGCCTCTTCAATTTTCAATTTTCAGTTTGTTCACACCTCTTACACAAACGCTGGAGCCCCAGTCTTATTGGGCCTTAATGGTAAAAACCTTCAATTTCCTGCTGTTTTGGGGACCTGCAGATTTACAGCTACATCCTTCCTATATTTTTTCATTTTATGCCCAGAATATAAGGATTACACTTTCAAAGTATTATACAGCCAGCTGTACTTTCGTAGTCTACCTGCAGGGTCTTTTTTCTGGTTGTCACTCCCTTCTTGCCTATTTTCCCTCTGCTAGTTCCATCCCTCAACCTATAAATATCCCAGCCACACTGATCCTGAGAAATACCCTCCATTGATCTGTCTGATCTTTCACATTTCCTTCACATTCCAATTTTCTGAAAACTCACCTATAATTATTGTGACCATGTTCCTAGTTCCCATTCCCTTAGCAATCCTCTCGGTTCTGGTTTCTTCAACCACTCTACCAAAATCTCTCTTATTCAAGTCACTAATGACTTAATTGTCTAAAGTAATGGACATTTTCAGTTCATATATTTCTAAATGTTTTTCTGTATTTAACTGTCAACTCCTAAAAACTTTCCACTCCATAAATTCCTAGGATAACATACTTTCTTGTTTGGGATGGAAAGATTCTTTCCTGTTTAGATTTCTTTAAAAAAAATCCTTTTCTGTCAGCATTCTTTGTACTCTTGTGTTCCTCAAGACTCTCTAACCGGACTGCTGAACTTCTCCTTTTCTACTGCTTTCATATTGTTAGAATTTCCCCTATGAGACCTTTCATCTCTGTATGAACTCCTGAATGACAGTACACTTCTGTGGGCGTGATGTTACTTTTCAACGATTTCTCTCACATAAACTTGTATGTACCATCAGGTGATCTATGTGAGACCCAAAGTGTCATTTTTCTTATATTTTAATTTTGAATATCCATTTACTCTTTAAGTCATTTTATTTTCTAAATATACCCTAAATTGTCCTTAATCTCTCCATCCAATTGCCGCACTAGTCTAGGCTTTGCCATATCTTTTGTGAATCCCTGCGATCCCTCAGTGGTTTTAGGACTTAATGCTTTTGTTTCCCTCAGAGTTAATCTCTACATCACAGCTAGCACAATCTTATTGAACGATCTGATCATGGTACTTCTCATGCTTCCCCTGGGATTTTAAACTCATATTCTGCCTCACAGTTCATTTCTTACCATCCTCAACATATATACTCAAGGAAAACAAAATTCCTAGAAATTCCTAAAATATGCAAAGCTCTTCTGTGGATTCTGACTTGGTCGTACCACCTTTACGTCCTGGAAGGAGTTTCTGAATATCTACTTTCTATTGTAGCCTAATTTGGACCCTTCCACATGGAGGCGTTTGCTTTCAAAGCATGTGCTTATCTTCTGACTTTGTTTTATCTGGGCCATTTAGGCAGGTCACTTTTGTTCCCTGAGTTCTTGGAGATGATAAGAGCACACATTTCACAGGGCAGTTGTGAGTGATAAGTGAGAAAACACAGAAAGTGATTCACACAGTGTCCACTGTTGTTCACCATTATATTCCCAGCGGCTAAGGTAGTCCCTGGCACACTGGACACACACAAATGGTTTGTTTTGTTTTGTTTTGTTTTGGAAAAGTAAATATTAGCTCAATGATTTCAACAATCGTTGAACTTATTTATTTCTTGCTTTTGCTTCCTCCCCCCTCCCCATCGAGGTTTTTAGGTTCATTGTCTTACCTAAACCTTTATTTAAGGTTATCTAGCACACAGAATGTATTAAACAATGTTTGGTGAATGAGAAGTAAATGGATGGATGAGTGAAATTAGTCTCCAGGATGTCTTTTGCTGGAGTGAGTATAAACATGGACTTCTTGGCCCCTTTTGCTGCCCAACTCCTCTTCCTCTAATTAATTGACGTCTTGAATGCAGATCTGGCAGTGGGGAGTTATGTACTAACTTTAAAATCACCTAAATTGTAATTTAAAAGAAAATTCTGAGCACTTTCACCTGTACTGCTGGGTTGATGATTCCAGTGTAAACACTGAGTGCAGAAACTGGTATTTTATCCAAACTTCCCCACTCAAATTTTTGAACACGTGGATGCTTCCCACTAAAATGCATTCTTTAAATCGTAAAATGCTTGGGTCACAGACTCTCCAACGTATAACTATTCACTGTGAGTCAAAGTTTCTCTGTTCCTGTCCTGTACTAAGGCTTTCATCTCCTTATGACACACATATTTTAAAATATTAAAACAAAATTTCATTTATTGGATGCCTGTTAAGCTAAATGGATTGTGCATATTCATAGATGGGAAGATATTTGCAAAAAGTGAAGGATGTATGTTCTGCTTAATAAAATAAATTTATTCATAAGATAATCTCTACTTCTTAAACTGTTTGCAGATTTATTAAAATTAAATCTTATATATGGAAATGAGTTCAAGTAAAGTAGCATGAGTGGTGGGATGGTAAGAGTATAATCTGACATGTATTCCAAATTTTTCATAATGAATATGTATTTTTAAAATAATGAAATCCTAGCCTCTTTAATAAATGGTGCTGGAAAAATTGGCTTGCCACATGCCAAAAACTAAAACTAGATACATGTCTCTCATCATGTACTAAACTACAATTGAAGTGGATCAGAGATCTAAACATTAAAACAGAAACACTAAATCTATTGGAAGGTAGAATAGGAAGAACTCTTGAAGACACCAAGGGTTAGGAAAAAAATTTACGAACAAAACTCAGACTGCACAGGAAACAACACAAAGGGTCAGCGCTTAAGATCACATACTATTAAAAAGCTTTTGCATGGCAAAAGAAATCAGCAACGGAGTAGCGTGAAAACCCACAGAGTGGGAAAAAAATGTTTGTGAACCACTCTTCAGACAAAGGTCTAACATCTAAAATATATAAAGAACGCAAAAAAAATCAGACCCCCCCCAAATTTAAAGACCCAATCCAAAACTGGGCATCAGAAATGACTAGAAATCTCTCAAATGAAGAAATACAAATGACAAATAAATATATCAAAAAGGGAGGGGAGGGGAAGAGGGGGGGAGAAGGGGGAAAAACCAAGATGTATCATGTACAGGTACAAAATAACCATGTTGATTATGATCATTATGTATACAATGTACCAATACATGTTCTTGGTGTAAAAAAAGAAAAAAAAAACATTCAACATCACTGGTCATTCAAGAGATGCAAATTAGAACAATGCTAAGATTTCATCTCACTCCAGAAAGAGCAACTATCATCAAGAAATCAACAACTAAGAAGTGCTGGTGGGGCTGCAGGGAAAAAGGGACCCTCCTCCACTGTTGACGGGAATGTAGGCTGGTCCAACCATTGTGGAAATCAGTGTGGCGATTCCTCAAAAAACCAGAACTAGAGGTTCCATTTGACCCAGCTATTCCTCTGCTTGATATCTTCCCAGAAGAATTAAAAACACTGTACCACAGTGATATATGTACAACTATGTTTATAGCAACACAGTTTGTAATAGCTAAGTCTTGGAAACAACCCAAATGCCCAACAACTAAAGAATGGCTAAAGAAGATGTGTTTGTACTATGCAATATAGTATTACTCTGCCACAAAAAGGATAAACTTGAGATATTTATAGGTGAATGGATGCACCTTCAGAACATACTCTTAAGTAAAATAAATCAGATGTGCATGAGTAGACATTGAATTGTTTCTCTGATATGAGAAACCATAAGTGTAAATAAGGACAGAAAAGTATAGTAGATACCAAGTAAAAGAAAGCTAATATTCAATAGGGAGGAGAATTTGAAAAGAAGGAGGGGGAAAAGAAGGAGAGGAAAAAGAAAAGAAAGGGGAAAAATGTAAATAAAGCTACTGTAAACAGGGAAGGTAGGGGTAATGGAAGGGAGGGGTGGGGAAGAAGGGGAAGAAACCAAGATGAATCATGTACAGGTACAAATTAACTATGACGAATGTGATCATTACGTATACAACATACCAACACATGTTCTTGGTAAATAAAATAAAAATAAAAAAAATAAAATAAAATAATGAAATCCTAAATGCACTGATGATAGGATAAATCAGAAACTCTGTGAAAGTAGGGGCAATTTATTGTGCAAAAATTGCAGCTTATTCACTGAAGTATTAAATCAAGTATGGCCGTAAATAGAAGCCAAAAAAATGACCAGGTTAAAAAAAAATCTGTCATTTGGGTGAGAGAAACTCTAAGAAGAAAATATCGTATCACTTGATTTTGTTGAACTACAACATTAGGTGTCAAAAACTCAAGTTCCACTCCAAACTTATTTTTAACTGATTCTGAAACCTAAAACAAACATTATCGCAGGGATTCAGTTGAAGAGGGAAGAAAGGAAGAATTCCTTCAGATCTCTAACTTCCCTTTGGCTTCAGAAGGGAAGTTTCAGAATTATTTAGAGCTATTCTTTTCTTTTTCTTTTCTCCCTTTTTCCCTTTCTCTCTCATCTCTTCCTTCCTTCCTTCCTTCCTTCCTCCCTTCCCTCCTTCCTTCCTTCCTTCCCTCCTTTCTTCATTTCTTTTTCTTCCTCTTTTTCATATTCCTTTGTAGTTATTAGTTATATAGTTGAAACAGTGGGTTTCGTTTTGGCATGTTCAAACATGCATATAACATACTTTGATCACTCATGTTTATCCTCCCCATTACTTTCCTCCTTTTTCCTTCCCCTTATGCCTGATTCCCCCCCTTTTTTTTCCCTCTAAAAGTCTCAGCGATGTTTTTCTACATCTGAAAGTTGAACTCCAGCAACAATCTTTGCTAACCTCAAGAACTTGAAAGAAAACCCACATCCTTTTGTTCATACATAAAGACAATTCAGAGTCTTGCCTAGTACACCCCAGGTGAAGAGTGACTCTTGCACCCTCCTGTTCTGTAGATTCTATCTGGGCTTCTATTTTTTCTGTTTTCAAACTTTCACACTAGGAAAAGCAAAAAGTGAATAAACAAATCTATATCTATATCTGTATCTAGATATCCAGTCTTTTCTAAGTCTCCTGCTGCTCCTTACTATATATTTAAACCCAATGTTTTACAGATAAGAATAGCTCCTAGGCTCCCGGGTGCTAAGGTAAATGGTAATCAGCTAACAAAAAACAGAAGTAAATAGGAGGTGGCTGAGCAGTTCTAAGTGCTAATGAAGGAGGTGTTTATAAAATGTAAGTTCATGATATTCAGACATTATGCTGTCCTCTTCTTTTCCATCATCTCGAGGTATTAGCTCAGTGATCTTTTTTTTTCCCTGAATTTTGGTAGTACTATCCAAATTCTCTATTTAGTAATGTCTTATGCAATATCAAGACATGTCTTCTTTTGATGTCTTGATTTCTTTCTACAAAATGTAGTATTCATTGTCTTGATGTCACATATCTTGGAGTTCCAACTAGATCAAAGGTGCTTTAGAAGTAGGCATGTATTTTAGATGCTTTGTATCTTCCTTTATACCTTGCCTGGAGCTTTTCTCTTTGTAGGTTTTTAATATAGATATATATTTTCTGTACAAGGTAAGGTATTAAGGCAATATGGATTAAGCGAATTTATCTAGGACCTCTAGTTGGCAATTTCCTCATTATATTAGTTCCTTCAAAATCTTTGAATGGTAAATTCACTTCAATTACATCATATGCTATTTCTCCACCTCACCTTTTCCATTCTTTTTTTTTCTCTATTACTTAGCTACCATCTACTCCAAGATGAAGCTAAAAATTCACTTTGCCAAAAAGATCACTACTCTTAATTCTTTCCCACTCTCCCCATTCCTTCAGCTTGAAGTAATTTAAATCTTGAAGATTCAGGATCTTTTTCTTTGCTGATGCCCAGTTTTGAAATATTTCTTGTATATTTCCACTATACAAACATTGTTCCTAAAATGATTGGACTATTTCTATGTTATTTCTGGACATGCAATGGCTGGCCATTGTAATGGCTCAATAAATATTAGTTTCCTCCTTTTGCAATAACCTGAGAATAGCAGGCAGCCAAATACATTTTAAAATTACACTGTGGATACTATTTTTGGGAGTGAGCTTGGCACTAAGGGACCATTGTCACTCCACTGTGTTCTGAAATTCTCAGTGGATTGCAGTAAAGTGACAAGAAATTTGGTACATTTAAACATTTTTGAAAGGCAAAAAGAGAGAAAACCATAGAGACCATGAAATCACTCTAGCAGAGGAGGAGTGGTACACTAAAAAAGGATATGACTTTTCTAAGGTCAAACAGCCAGTTCAAGAGAGGACACCTAAACCTAAATTGTCTTAGCCAAATACTCTTGTGACTTTGCCTTTGGATGCACCTCCGCTCTTTTCTGGATCAATATGTTTTCAAAGTACTAACATGGCATGCTTCTTGATGCTTGCTCTGTAACATAGCCATAGAAGACGAACTCCTTTCTTCTCTTGTGAGTGGGTACTCTTCTGATAAAATATTCATGACAGTCTATCTTTTGTAGACCACCTTCAAAGCCTCTCAAGCTAGAGTATTTATGCCTCTGTGGAGTCCTTGTATGTGGGAAAGTTATTTTTAAAGTCACAAGATTAAAAAAAAATTCTTCCAGAAAATTTATTTTCATATTAAACTGTAGTGATATATTTCTTTTATAACAGAGATTTTTAAACATTTCTAAGTTATGGTTCCTACCCATGTGCTGTTCTCCCTGAGAGCCACTTGGGTTACCTTGAGGTTAGTAGAATTCAAAAAAGAAGGTTGATGTAGAGAATGCGACATTATCTAGTGTCTTAGTTACTTCTTTTGTTGCTGAAACAAAATACTCAAAACTCAAAGTTAAAGGAGGAAAGGTTTATTTTAGCTCATAGTTTGTAAAGGTTTCAGTCCATAGTCGGCTGACTCCAAGGCCAGGTGGCGTAGCAGAGGGGCATCACAGAGGAGAAAGAGCTCATGGCAAGGCAGGGCAGGCAGAGGTAGCAGCTGCAGAAGCAAACCTCCCTTTCCCTTTTATCCCATCCAGAATACAAGCCTTATGCATGATTCCACTTGCACCCAGTGTGGGCCTTCCCTTTATCCACACCCATAGCTAAAGTAAGCCAATCAGTGGACTAATTTAGTACCACACAACCTTAATCTCAGTATCATACACTCTAGATACAGGCCATAACATCTAGTAAGCTGCAAAACACCTGCACTGTCAGTTTATAAAATACCTGGAATGAAAGTAGAATTTGTGACCTAGCCTTGACTTCCTTCTTATCAATCTTTGGGGTGTGGGTGGTGCTGGGGATCGAACTCAGGCCTTGCACCTGCTAGGCAAGTGCTCTACCACTGAGCTAAATCCCCAGTCCTTCTACTTAGCAATTTTATTCTTTGTATTCCCCCCCATTTTACAAAGTACTGATCATAATACCTAATAAAATGTCTAGTAAATGTGAAGTATATTTTAAGGATGACAAATAGCTGTTAAGGCTCTTTTTAGGGGTAGAGGACATGGTAAGTTCTGCCTCAGAAAATATGAAGTCTCAGATAGGCCATAGTACATATCACAGGAATTTAGAAAGCATAATGCATTGAAAATATTTTAAACTCTAAGAAGAATTAAGAAAGAACAATTCTAGGTTTACTTTAAGAAACAATTCTATTTTAATTTCCTAATACAAGAAAAAGTAGAGAGTTCAGTGAACTCTATTATGCACATAGATTATAAGAACAAGAAGAGAAAGCTCAGTAACTTCCACATGCACATTAATTAATCATTTTATTACACAATATCCTGATTCTATATGCTGTTTATTTTATCCTAGGATATATCACATGAAAATCTCTCTTTGTAAATTAAAGAGCTAATTATATCTGAATTTTAATCCAAAAGAGGAAATAAAAAATCTTAAAATAATGTAGTTTCAGACATAATTAAATCACTAGAATTTCATATCTTTACACTTTTGGATTTTTTTAAAACCAAAATATCAGCATTTTCACATTGCAAGGGGAGAGATTACGGAGAGGTTGTTTTTCAAAGACATAAATTTATCAATTTTAAAATAATATACTTTTAAATTAACTTTTCAGTAGTCACTTCTTTCTTTTGACTGTTAATTTCATGTGATATTCGTAATCTTTTGGGCGAAATGAGAGATTCGATCTTTAGAAACAAGGCATAGAATGCTAAGATGCCTTTGAATGGGATGGATATCCATTGGCTTAGCCTCTTCATTAAGTATACACAAGGATCAATATCACAGCTGTGCTTTTTTTTAAAAGTTCAGGTTGAAAATAACTCACAAAATGAGTTAGATACCAGAGATGTGATTGTCCCCGTGATGAATGCGGAAGTGAATGAATGAACGAGTAACTGCATGAATGAATGAAGTGCTTCTTAATTGAGCGGCGGGTGCTTTGGTTCAGTATTTCATTTGCTTCTGTGACGTGTGCACACAGTTCTTGGGAAATGGAGAGTATTTTTATCGATCAACAAGCCCACATTGCAGCTCCTTTGTGTTAAGTTCAAATTTCAGTAGCTAAACTCATCCCTAGACAGCATTTTGTAAGCTTCCTCATTCTTCCCTGCCAAAGGCAATGAAACAGGAACAGCTAGAGATTTTATTTTAATTGCTGTTGAATGCTTATTTAAGCACATGTGGAAGAACTTTGAGAAGAATAGCTAAAATCACCTCTATTCTCTTTTTATTTTTTTAAGGACTAGAGTTTTTTTTTTTTTTACAAAAGCCTTTGAAAGGCTTACTTTGAAGAAATAATGTACAGTATGTTATTATTTTCAGGGAATAAATAGTACTTACATTAATTGCATTCAGAAAAAAATTAGAAATGCTATTATACACCTATTCTATTATAAACCTAAATTGTTAAAAGCTAATAATTAAAATGAAAATTTATTTTCTCATTTCCAATACTTCTAGTTTTATTTAATTGCTCACTGAAACATAATTTAAAACAAATCAAAAACTTGCTGCTTTCTGTGCACTGTAAACCCACAACATTCAAAAGAACAGCCTCATTTACTAATTGGGCTCTTTCCACATTATTATATTCATGCTGATAATGACTCCATTGTCACAAAAACTGTGATAACAATTTGTATACACTCTTTAAAATACATAAACAGAAAAAAGCACCTGAATACTAGTGTAATTGCAAAGCCACTGGATTTGGAATCAGGAGATTCAAGTCTTAGTCTTGAGCCCTTAGAACACAGGGATTGTATTATACATATTCAAAATTTTTGTCACTAAAAATGGAACTTACTGACTACATTCGAAATCACTCACATTTTTGTGGAAATTTCCCTGAAGGACACGCGGCAGTTTTATAAGCCTGTGCTGGAGTACTTCTGAGTAGATGCTATGAATTATTTGAGGGATAATTTTAGATTGTATCAAGATGATATTATTTCATTCTAATAGTAATTTATTACATTATAAAATTATTGCCCTAATTCAGCAGTGATTAAAATATTCTTTAATTTTTGTATTTTTATGTTGTTTATATGAAATTTTTATGTTGTTTTGTGTTTAAATTATATGAAATATTAATATTGCAAATGACACTACACCAGAAGATATATAGGTGGTGGGAGGTGCCTGATTATTTGGAAATAAATGCTTCCCTAGTCTATACACATCCAAGTTTAGGAAATACTGGACTATATGGTGTTTGACATTCCTTCAAGTTTTTGAATACAGGTCTCTGATAAAACTAAATCACAACAGTTGCTCACTAGAAAGCAAAAAACAAAACCAAAATGAAACAAAGAAAAACAAATTCGCCAAAAAGACCACTGAGTGTAAATTTTGGGAACTGTGGTCAGCTTTTCTTTTGCTAGAATAAAATACAGGACATAGTGCGATATAAAGGACACAAAGTATATTTTTGTTCACAGACTCAGAAGCTCCAAGGCAGAAGAATCATGGCAGAGGTGAATGGCACAGGAAAGCTGCTCAACTCGCAGCAGGAAGGGAGCAGAGCAAGCCAGAGGAGAGGTTCAGAGGAAGAGCCCGGGGCCAGATACATTTCCCAAGGTGAAGCACCAATGACGCACTCAGGCATGCCCAGACTTGTGCTTCACCAATATCCTAGGTAAATCTCTCAAGACAATCATGTTGACAATTAAGATTAATCATGACAGGAACCCTTTATTCAGTTTTATTTTACTTCAAAAGGTTGCTATTTTTGTCTTGAGGACTTCATTCACATTAATTATTTAAGTGAGTTTAAACATTAGTTGTTCAAAAACTTTAAAAATGAAAGCTCTCACAGGATATACGTTATCACCCAGGCTCCTCCTAAGAATGTGTTTCCAATAACCAGTTCTGTATGGTTTCAGTGCAATGACAGAAATATCAATGAGGGAAACAAAATAAAGTCTACCGAAATAGATCCAGTTATGTAGAGTTAATTCGATTGTTAACAAAGATACAGAAGCATTTCAAAGGGGGAAGTATAGCCTTTTTTAACTAACAATGCTAAAACAACTGGAAATCCATTTGCAAAAAACAATGAGTTGTTGTGGTGTATATTTAAAATGTCTCCCCAAAGTCTTGCGTGTTTGGAAGGGAGTGGATCGTGTGGGCACTAATCCACTATCGGTGGATTCATCATTGATCATTGATGAGTTCCACAACTGAATGTACTGTTAGGGGGTGGGGCTTGTTCAGAAGAGGTTGGTCACTGGAAAGGTGTGTTCTTGTCCCTGGCTGCTCCCTTTTCTCTCTCTGCTTTCTCACTTTGATGGGGTGAACCATTTTCCTCCACCTTGTTCTTGTATTATGCTTTTTCTGCCGTGGAGCTAGCCATGTGCTGAACCACTGGAAACTGTGAATGGAAACCAATCTCTCCTCTAAGTTGTGGGTGTTGTATGGAGTATTGTGTCTCAGCAACAAGAAAGATGACTGAGTCTTGATACTTACCTCACACAATACAGAAAAACTTAGTATGGGCCATACACCTAAACATAAAAGTCAAATCTAGAAGGCAACAAAGAGAAAATCTTTGTTAATGTGGGATTAAAAAAAAGATTTCTTAGGTGGATCATAAAAAGCATTAACCACATAAGAAAATTATAAATTGTACATAATCAAAACAAAGAAACTGCTCTTTTAAAGACATTAAAGTGAAATGGAATCTAGAAGCCACTAACTGGAAAAAAATTCATAGCAAGTATATGGAGAGACAGAAGTATCCAACAAACATTAAATAATTATGAATCAATAATAAGATCAATAACCCAAATTTTAAAAAGAGGGATATGGGTGAAATATTTGAACAAATGTGTTACATAGTAAGATATATAAATTGATAAGCACATGGAAAGATGCTCAACACCATCAGTCATCAGGGACATATGAATTAAAGCAATAACCACTGTTCACTCACTAAAATGATTGAAAGTTTTGTTTTTTCAAAAGATTTGACAATATCAAATGTTGGCATTAAGTGAAGTGAGCACCAGTCTCATACATGCTAGTGGGGATGTGGAAGCACTCTGGACAGCACTTTTGCAGTAATGTTCAAGTTAAGTACATACTTTGAGAAACATTAATTCCATCCTTAGGCCTTTACCTAATAGAAGTCAATGATATTTCCACACAAAATCTTGTACAAAAATGCTCATAACACCTATAATCATAATGGCTCCAAATTAGAAACAACCCAAAGTTCATCACCAGGTGAATGGAGGATAAACTATCCATGCTTATTAGCAACACAAAAGAAAGAATCCCTGCTAAGTATGACAACAGGGATACCTCTTAGACACAGTGTACATAAAAAAGCTGGAACAAAATACACAGGCTGTTACTGCATTTCACTAAAATTCTAGAATAAGCAAAATTAATCTGTTGTGACAGAAAACAGACCAGTGTCTAAGGCCAGAGGTGGAGAAGACAGACTGCAAAGGGAAGGCTTTACTGAGGAGATTAAAAACAGTTCTTTCCTGGATTGTTATGTTAGTTACACGTGTATATACATTTAAAGCTTACTGATCTGTACACTTAAAGTGGCTGCATTTTATTTCATGTAAATTACACTTTAATAAAGCTAATTTTAAAACTATGAAGTCAGAAAAATGTCTACTTATGGGGGAGGATTAACTTGAAATGGATAGAAGGAAACTTTGTGGAATAATCAAAATATTTTGCATCTTAACTGGGGTAGCTATCGCTCTGTTGTACAAACTTGTCAAAATTTACCAAACTGTAATATTAAGATCTACTCATTTTATTTTATGCAAATTATTTTTCCATTAAATAAAAACAGCTACTCCAAGAAATAACATGCATAAAGCAGGAAGGTAGTATTTTCATTTCTCTCAAATTAGCAAAGATATAAAATACATATCTGTGTATGTGTTTTTATCATATATGTGTATACATGTCTGTATCAGTGCTGATAAACGTTTGGTAACATGGATACATTAATATTTTGAGAGTAGAAGTGAAAATTAGTAGATTCCTGGAATTAAATTTGCCAGTATTTACTAAGCTTTTGAATATGTATATTTTTTGATCAAGTAATTGCACTCTTTCAAATCTATACTAATGAAACACTCAGAAAGTACAAAGTTTTATGTGCAAAGATATTCATTTCCAATAACTTGTAATTTAGAAAATTGGAAAGAAACCTGAATGTCCAAAAGGGAGGATATAATTATATAAATTATGGCACATACTATATGACTGATTACATAGCTATTAAATGATGTTTCCAAATAATTTTGAATAGTAGGAGAAAATACTGTTAAATACTTACCAGAAGGAAAAGATATCAAATATCGTTTAGGATGTTATATGAGTAATATGAAATATGAATAAAAAATTTAAAGAACATATACATAAATAGTAATAGTAATTACACTGAAGAATACGGCTGGGATTATTTTATTCACAGTTTTCTGGATTGCCTATTAATAGTTTCGAGTATTTTGTGGGGAAACCAGATTAAAATGATGATATTATAACAACACACTTCTCATGTTTGGATTTACAAGTATAAACATACTATCAATGATACTAGAATTTTATAATGAAAATATATCTAAATATATGTCCCCTACAATCATAAACTATGATGAATGTTTTTGACGTACAAATAAAACCTGAATACAAAGAAAAAAGGCATCGTATTATTTTAGCCCTTTCTCTTTAATTGCTGTAACTGCTAGAAATTAGCTTCTATTTTTTTCTTTTGAAATCGGCACTAACAAGCTATGTAAAATGGGTTTACCTTTTTTCTTTAGGATTCAATGTCAGCAATACGCTCTGACAGAAGCGGTTAATGCCCACAGTGCCACGTGCCTCCTCACAGTGCCCGTGTCCCTGTCAGGTAACAGGACCGTGTGAGGAATCCTGGCTAACAGCATCACGCTCCAGATCTTCCTTTGCCCTTCTGCAGTCAACCAGAGTCAGGTGTTAAGACTGAAAGTGTAAAGCGTTCCACGTGGAGATGTGCTAGCCAAAGAAGTCACTAACCGGCAACAGAATAACATGTACATTTGTGAGAAATGAATCTTTCTCATGTTAAGCCACTGAGATAGTGGGATTTATTTCTTACTGCAGTTTCAACTGCCAGTAAGTACATACCAGTGAAAACATTAATATTACAATTCAGGGCTGCTATGAAAACAACAACAACAACAAAAGGAAACCTAAAGTATGTAGCTTAGCTTATTAGGCTACAGAAGTAAAAACAGCATATACAAAGGCTGGAAAGGTGGTGGTCCCTATTATACTGTAACAAAATACTTACCAAAGCCTGGTAACATGACGTGGTACCACTGGGTGCATTTGGCAAGTTATGTCATGAGGGGAAAAAAGCAGATTCTGAAGAAAATTGTCTGGAAGTAAAAATGAAGAGGAATAAAGAGAGTTGAG